>PVJS01010276.1:0-48436 GCA_004027185.1 Glis glis | reverse complement strand
ACACACACACACACACACACACACACACACGTTACTCTCTATTCTTTTACTCTGTTTCATTTTTTGCATCACAGCCCTGTCTTTAATTCTATAATTATTTTCTGCATTTACTTTGTGTGGCTTCCGCCATGCAAGCCCCAGCAGAGCTGGGAAATACCAGGCTTGTTAGCCCCTTTGTCAGCAGTGCCTAGGAGAGTGTCTGGCATGAGCTCAAGCCACATTTGGTGGTCTAATGAACGTTTCCACATCCATGAGCTACCACAAGATTCAAATTTGTTCTAAATAAAATCCTGTCAGGAAAGAGTTTATTTAGTACCTCTGTGAGTACACAGATCCAGAGAGATACAGATCCCATAAATCAACAGGCCAATATGAGTAGATTTATCCAACTCAGCTTCAACCCAGTGCTATGAATCCCCCAACAGTAAAATGTTAACTGGCCCTGACTTATAGTTAAGCTATCTCTAAAATGGAGAAGTGAGAAAAGAAAAATAAAAAGAAACAAAACTAATCTTCTTGCTGAAAGAAGCATGAATACCATGGTGAGGAATTCACAGCACAAACACTTTTCAAAATGACATTCAAGCTTCAGGTTCATATTTTTTTCTAAGCATTGCTGGGCCTGTTCTGAGAATGCGTTATGATCGAAGAGATAATACAGAAACTGTGGTACTCTACATAATTGCGCTCCCCTGGAGGTCAGCAGTATATCCACATTTGGATCAAATAATGTGAGGGTTGCATTTGGTAATACTATAAAATCTAAAAGAAAACTGAAACAAAAAGGCACACAGAATCTTACAGTATCAAACTTTCAAAAACATGCAATGGAATAAGGTTCCACTTGCAAAACCTATTTTCCTAAAGAAACCAGTATTAATCACATGTTGATGTACAGCGCACACAAAAGTCGCCTTTTCTCTACTCTGGATCCCAGGCCCTCGGTTCCAAATGTATAGCCATTGTATGTAATTCCCAGGTCAGGGTGCAGTAGACAAATTAATTAGTCTATTAAGTCTCAGTCGTATCCTGGCACTGATGTTTAGGTTAGCACCTTCAGCAACAAGTTTCTAATGCTTAACTATGCAGCCATTTGTTCCTGAGAGAAATTAGGAATGAGGGGAAAAAAGAAAACATGGCTGGGAAAAGTTCCCACTGACCTAAAGGCAGAAACATGCACGTGAGTCAGAGGTAGACTAGCATATTCATGAAAAAGAGAAAAACTCCAGTTGATTAGTCCGTGCTATTTTAAGTGATTAGGAGAAAAATAAATGGCTTCATATCTAAAAGAAATTTAAATAGCATTTAACACTCTACAAAATCAACCTAAAAAAGATGATAATTTGCTATGACTTAGCACTAAAGAGAAACCAATGACTTCATATGACACACTCAGAGGCATTTCATGGGAACATGAAACACTCGACTAAATATGTGTGGGTGCTACAAATTACTGAAATGAACCCAATCACACGTTTGAAAAAAAGACATGCATGTGCACAGGCATGCATACACATGTGCACACACATACAAAGGCAGAAAGAGACAGAGAGGGAGGGAGAGAGGGAAGGAGAGATGAACTATCAGTCATCTTTCACCGGATAGCCATTAGCTACAGCAGAGTATATCTGAAAGAGCCACATACCATATATAGTTCAAACTTCAATAAAAGCAACCTGTTGCTATCATACAACACAACAGAAAACACCCATGACTGTATAAGAATTTTCTTTCTTTTTTTTTTTTGCGGTACCAGGGATTGAACCCAGGGGCATTCTACCTCTGCGCTACACCCCCGGCCCTATTTTTTTTAATACTTTATTTTGAAACTGGGTCTCACGAAGTTGCAGAGGGCCTCACTAAGTAGAGAGAGAGAGAGAGAGAGAGAGAGAGAGAGAGCTGAGGCTGGCTGCGAACCCCGATCCTCTGGTCTCCGCCTCCCAAAGTACTGGGATTACAAGCATGCGCCACCACTCCCAGCAAGAATTTTCTTTTCTCTTCATTTTTTTCCATTTCTTTTGTTCAGGGAGGTCATGGTAAAGTAAAATGTTTCTCCAGAATAACTGACCCAGAAGTATGCAAAGGATTAGGCTCTAGCAGCTGTTTTGCACATACGAATTGGGTGTTGAGAGGGCCTCAGGGATCTCTGAAAACAGTAATGGGAAATAAATAACAGATTAAAGAATAACTCAGTTTACAATGACACCATCTATCACAACAAGTATCTGTCATGTATTGGGCAATCACACAACGTTGGAACATTGATGTGCCTATAATAGAGTAATGTTAAACCTGAAATCATTTAAAATTCACCCAGGATGTTGGGATACTGAAATGTCACTTGTAGTAATTATATCTAACATTTTCTCCAGAATGTCCTATTGTTTGGGCTCAATAATTGCTTAAGTTCAGCTCATTTTCCCCAAACTGAGTACCATTAAATTGTGTATTATTAAAATATAATTATATTTCTTGAAAATTTTCTTCAGAAAGTAGTCAGAAATACTGGAACAGGAACAAATGGAAGCATAAAAGGATAATTATCTAGCATTAATTATAACAGCAAAAGCCCGACACGAGGTACATGCCCAGCAATAAAGTACAAGTTCAATAAATTCTAATACAGAATATTAAGTGCCATGCTCTGAGGAATGTGTAATGGGATATAAAATCTCTACATTATAGAAGGCATACCATGAACAATTATCAAATGAAATAAAAATACAACTTATTAAACTATATGGATAGCTTGATTCCAAATTAATTTATATGTACACTATATAGAAATGTATTATATACACATTTTTATATATAATACGCACTCATGCACACACAAAAGAAATACAAGTGTTCACAGAGGTTACCTTTGGGTAAGAGAACTAAACGCAATTGTTACTATAAATGCATACTGCCTTCATAGTTGGAAATGAAGGTTTGTAGCCACTAGAATAGTTTGAACCAAGTGAGGCAGTCATTATTGATGATGATGTTTCTTGTACAATTACTGACAGAAAAATGGTGACGTTCACACCAACTACTTACTAAGACCCCAAACCTAACCACGTCCAGCCAATCTGGACTCTCCAAAACTACCCTTCCCCCAGGTATAATTAATCCCTCTCCTTAAGCTACTGTTTTCTATTAATATGTATATTAGCATAATGTCTACTAATGTGTGAGTTATGTTGTAAAAATGCCAATATTTCTTTACCTGTGGCTCTGGAATTTTTCCTCTGAGGCCAAAAAACGGGGTTGTGTATGTGTGTGTGTTTGACAAATTCACTTATTTATGACAAACTGCCCTAAACCTGTTTCGCATATGGCCATGGATATTTTTACAAGCTCTGCTGAAGAGAATCCCATCCTTCAAAATGACAGTTATGGTTTCTCTAAAAAATGTTATTTTGAAAAGTAAATTTTTTAAAATAGCATTTTGAATCAACATTTCCAACTTTTTAAAGCATTTCAAGAGGTGCAGTTACTCCCTGAGTCAAGAAGAATCATTTAATCTGCTTCTTAAGATCCTAATTATTTCTGTTCCAGCCTATCTCATAGAGACACTTTTTCTGTCCCATTATCTATGTTACCTATAAGTATCTCCACCTGGAGTTTTCCTTCCATCTTAAAGACATTAAAGCCAATAGCCCTCCTTTGTGTTCTATTTGTGTGGTTACTATGGTAGTGACCTGGATTTTGCATCTGGGATAAGCCTATTTGGGGCAGGGGAGAGAAGTAAGGGACCAAAACAATGGGAGAGAAAGAGCAACGGTTGACACTTTTACACATTTATTTTTCATCTGAAACAGACTTTGGCCAAAATCTATAAAACTCTTGACCTGACCTGGGCTTCCTGGCATGAAAGCCCATAGTACTGTGATGTGAACAGCATGACACTGGCAAGATGGTCTACCTTTCCCCAGGCTCTTAAAAAGCATTAAATTTCTGCTTCTCGACATCCCCCAAATTTCTACCTCACACTCCCCCCTCGTCAGGCCCTGGACAATGGAAACATCATGTGGGGACTAAGAGTATTTGATGGAAAACAGATGAGATGGTAGACTCTGCCTGCCTAACACTCAGATACCTCCAGCACCCCTCCAGTGTCTTTGAGGATGCCACTGCAGGAGACACGTGAAAAGAGCAGCTACTGAAAGAAAATACTGCACTTTTCCTATTTTCATGGGTTTTCTCAACTGTCAACAAGGCAATTTCTTTGAATATCCACACTGAGTAAACTAATGGTTTTTAAAATATTTTCCCCTAAAAACGATTGAAAAACAATAACAACTCCAGTTGGTCACAAATAAAAGCAGCTGATATGAGTAAAGAGTGGGGGGGAAATGCCAGGGCTGCAGAGCTCCACCAGCAGCCTGCCCACCTCCTCCTTAGCTTCCCCACAAAGCTCCTTAGAAACCTCCAGAATGATACAGCCCTGAGGGACATGACTTGAAACCCAATTTAAGAGATTCTGTGGTGCCTATCACAGAGTTACTATTCACAATGTAGATTATTTCAAACAAGATCCAAGACCACAGTCACTTGTAAATTCAAGAGTCAGAAGGAGTCACTGTTTTTAATACTACTATGCGCAATTTTTTTAATGGTACTGGTGATTGAACCCTGGGGATTCTACCTCTGAGCTATACCCCAGCCCTATTTTACCTTTTCTTTTGAAACAGGGTCTTGCTAAGTTGCTGAGGTCCTCACTAAGTTGCTGAGGCTTGCTTCGAACCTGTGATCCTTCTGTCTCAGTTTCTCAAATACAGGTACACATCACCACGCCCGGTTTATTTTGCATTATTTTTATGAGGAAAATTGTGAAACAATAGCACTTAAAATCTGGAGGGTCAGATAGCCCAGAGTTCTTAAAAATGCATTATGTCCTCCTAAATTGTTTTAGATAGAGGTGAAAAAACCCCTATTTTCTTGTAATTAGCTACTAGTGAATAAAGTCAAAGGGTAGAAGCATTCGAAACTGTGTTAGACATCAGAAATTGTTATAGTCTTTTCAGAAAGGGGAGGAAAAAATAAGCAATGGTCCTCATCTCTTTTAGCCAGCCAAATAGATGTCCAGAAACTTAATATATCCGTCTCACTTTTTTTGAGCCCTCATAAAACTGACAAAACAAAAGATGGGATAAAATTTTAAAGAGTCAATAAAATGTTCTTTAAAGTAGTGTGAATATCTTGAGTGTCACAATAAAGCCTCATTTCAAAGAAACATGGCCTGATGCCATGACAATTTCTGTGCCCTTGTATTATAATTATATATATTCAAGAGGCAGTCCTTTGAGATACTAGCTTTTAATCACCATCTACTTGAAAACCTGAGTTTTAATAGCTAACACCACACTATAGTACAATTGTCTGGTGACGGCATTTTAAAGTTATTTGTACTTGCAAACCTTCTCACTAGGCAATGATTTCCTTGAAAGCAGGATGTATGTTTATTGATCTTAGTTTGGCTACTCATTAATTCATTTGCCATTCCTACAGTATACATCCTAGCCCTCTGCTAAATATTTATGAGTAATAGTATAAATGGCAAATAAAGCCATAGGCCCTATCCATAGATACTAAGAACGTCACAGAGAATAAGAAAACAAGTTATTGTAACAGAGGGTCTTAGAGTTCAACACGATATGCCACAAGAGCACTAAGAAGTGACAGAGGACACACCTGAATCCATGCTACACTGGAAGGTTCAGCAAGGGTCGGAGTTAATCATGGAACATGTGATGAAATATGAATCAAAAGATTCAACTAAGCTGGGCATGGTGGTGCCAGACCTGTAATCCCAGTAGTAGGGAGGCTGAGACAGGAGGATCAGAGGTTCAAAGCCAGCCTCAGCAACTTAGGGAGGCTTTCAATAACTTAGTGAGACCCTGTTTTCAAATAAAAAAAATAATAATAATAATAAAATAATGTTGGGGTTTTAGGTAGAATGCCGCTGTGTTCAATCTCTAGAACCAAAAAAAAAAAAAAAAGATTCAGGTAGTGGCATATATTCAAGAGTGTGATATGCTATACTGAAGGATTTTGCATTTGATTCTGAGGGATCATTCAAGAATGAGTTTTGGAAAAATCACTTTGACTATAAAATAGAGAGTAAAATAGAAGGAGCAAAACTGGCTGGTGGAGACCAGTTAGGCAGTAGTTATGGTGACTCGGATGACAAATGTTGGAGTCTTAATCAATTTAGTGGAGAATAGAAAATGGTGGACTTTCTTGAGAAATGGTCAGGAGAAAAGAGTGGACAAGTCTTAGAAACGGAGCTGAGGAGACAGCTCACAGTCAAGGACTGATGGGCGGTTCAGGTTTCTGGTTTTGGCAACAGAGAGGATGATGGTGCAGTTTTAGTAATTAAGGAACACAGGAGGAGAAGCAAATCTGGGGGGGTGAGTTTAGTTTGGGACATGTCAAGCTTGAAGCTCCCATTTCTATTTAAAGTTGTGATGTGCAGAAATCTTAGGATCTGGTACATGAAAGACTGACCTGTTCTGGGATACAAACTATGAGAGCCATTAGCATCTAATACTGCTTATGAAGTTGTGGAAGCAGGGAGCGAGCCAGGAGAGGACCCGTGAAGATAGCCTCAGCCTGAATTCTTGAGAGCACCAACAAGGGAAGCAAAGAAACCCATGAAGGAGAAGAGGATGCAGCGGCACAGTGGTCAGAAGTGAGTCAGAAGAGTGCAGAGAACAGAGTTTTGAGAAAGAAATTCCTAAGTGTCAAATGATCCTGCGGTATAGCAAAAGGACTAAAAAGAGGACAACAGATTTTTCAACCAGAGAAGGAATTCATGACCTTTGCAAAAAGTTTCAGTGAAGAGGTGATAACAGAAGTGATACAAAAGTCACTGAGAAGCAGTACGCTGTGAGAACATAAAGTGGTTCTCGCAGGTCCCTGGCACACATCAAATGTCCAACAGATTCCAACTTACTTTCTTCACTGCCAGTCACCCAGGTCCAGGTTTTTAAGAGAGGCCACAGTCCTCCAAAGCAACACCAAACAAACATGCAGTAATGGCTTTGACTGTAACTGAAGCTTCGGTGGGAAGTAAAGGAAGAGCTGTAGGACAGCTATTGGATTAAAGCATGAAGGAATCTTTTCAACCACTATCTTAGCCAAGGTCCATGTTCCATTGTCTGGGCAGATGGAATTGTTGGCAGCATTGGCTTTGGTTATCTCCCAAATCATTTTAATTGTTTTCTAAAAAATCTTATGAGAATAATAAAATCAATTTACTCCTAACAAAAATATTTGAAAAATGTGTCCTGAGTATAAAATTTATAAAATGAAAATAGATTATGTCATAGACTTTGTATGATATAAATGATTAGTTACCACAATTTATTATTCAATTACTATTAAATTTTCATTGCAGTATAAAATGTAATTATTGTGAGTTTACCTACCTCCTATACCCTCCATCATGCATTTCAATAAGATACACAGCTAGGAGCTTGTAAGAATGAAAGAATTGCATGTTATCATTTGTAGAGAACACTGATATATAAAAGTACATAAAAAAGACATAAACAGGAAAATATCTGATATAAATCAAAGTCCAAAGAGCAAGACAGGACCCTGATTTACACATCTTCCTAAACATGCCTTAATATCCCAGCCTAAGATTCAGTTGTCCCAAACATCTGTTTTACACTTGTATCTAGACAAACAAGAATATTTTGAATATTTTTCTCTGGTCTAAAACAGGAAACCTAGGAAAAAACTCACATCTTTCACTGCATTTGCATGACAACACAAAAGGTAGATCCATCCAGTGTTGTCTCAAAAGAAGCAAGCAGAAATTAGAATGAGATCTCAACTCTTTGAATTCTAATTTTTAGTTCATCAAGATTAAAATGTCATACACAATAATGCAGGTTTCTGCATACCACTCTAAGAAATCTACAAAGAACTTCACATATTCATTAGAAAGATTTGCTGATATTAATATTGAACACACACATACACACATATTTAATCATCAGATGAGACATTCTCCCACTAGAGCGATGAGTAAAAAAGGACATTTAAAGTCCATTTCATCAAACTCCTATATTTTCTCTCCAAAACAGCTCCTTCTTCTGATATCCCAGTTTCTGTTAAAATTCCGGAGACAACCCCAAAACCTGGGAGTCATCCTTGACTCCAGTCTCCCTCATCCTTCATATCTACTTAGCTGCCAAACACAATGGATCCCACATCCTCTGTGTGCCAGCTTTGTCTCGCTCTCTCCATCACCTCTGACATGATGCAGTTGGGCTCTTCACTGTCGTTCACTGTGTCCCAAGTCTTCCCAAGCAGAGTCCCAGCTGCTCTCCATAAAGCTTACTTCCAGGTTATTGCTTTTCTCCCCTGCCTGGAAAACTAAGGAACACTTGTTGGCCTGGCATTTAAGACCCATTACATGGCAATTTTCTTCATGCACAACTATTTCAGGATTGCTATTCTGGAACTTCATTTCTCTACCGTTTCCCAGTTCCTGACCTCCCTTAACTTAACTCATGCCATTTCTGCCAATGGAATGTCCATTCCCTCCAGCTTTTCTCACCCAAAGGCTGATTCTTCAGTAACAATCTCAAACATGGATTCCTTCATAATCTCACTGATTCCTTTATGATGATTTTATTTTCCCCATCCATCTCTGACCCTGTCCTTCTCTGAACCATCAGAGAATGCCTGTGCTTTGCATAGTCCCTATGTTATGTCTTGAGTATTATTTATTTTTGGTTTTGCTTTATGCATGTGTAGCCCATTGGCTCCATGAGGAAAGAAAATGTGCCACAGCTATTTCTCAGCTGGGGGAGCCTAATGATTTGATCATAGTAACACTGGCAGTATTTTCTGAATTCAATTGAAAATGTTAACACATTAGTGCAGCTTAGAGTCAAGTTAATTCACTGGTTACCCACAAGGAATGAACAAACTGGTTTGTCCATTAGAGATTTTATTTTCCCTTCCTTGAGCCTGTGATATGCAGTAGTGTCCAGATCATCTGAGTTCACCAGTTACTGCCAGTGAAACTTAGGAATTTTGGAAGAATAAATAATACACAGATAACTTTCAAACAAAGGAAATAATTCATCAATTTTGAGAAAGGAATATATTTTTAAAGTAACTCACTATTCTACTAAAGATAGAATATCTTTGGTAAAGGTAAAATCCCCTTTGATTAAGTTTCAAAGTAAAATCAAATGGTCTAAATTACACTTAAAAAATCAACACATAAGTTAATCTGAAGTCATCTGTTTTCTAAATGTTATCTATAAGATTTTCACCTATGAACACCATTCAGAGGTACTATTTTTAACTATTTTTTAAGCTGCAAAAACCAAAGGTGGCCATTTACAATTCACACACACAGAGACACTACATAAATCAATATAACACTATAAGATTCAATGAAAATAGTGACAGCTTTGAAAAATGCAACCTAATATATAGCCAAATAACTCACAAAACTCAGCATGCATTGCTGACTTTGGACATGATCACCAAAGTTAACAAGGTGTTCTTGAGAGAAACAAAATAAGATAGGTCCCCGGAGCATCCATTCAAAATGGCAGATGCATCTGAACTCCAGGGCAAACTCCTCTAGGCTAATATTGTGGTTGGCTTTAAATAAAAATTGTAAAACTTAAACATCTTTAATTTAAGTAATACTTCAGGCTGTAGAAAAACACTTTGCAAAGTTCTGGCTATCAAACATAACAGAAAAATTAGAGGAATCTATTATGATCATGTAGTATTTCTTTATACATACAACTAAGTGTTAAATAAAATTTGCATACCCTATAAAACATCTATGTAGAAGAAAACCACTAAGTATCCTGCAACACAATCTGGAAAGGCACACAATTTTTCACAAATAATTCTCCCAGTCATTCCGCATTGAGTCACATATATCGAAACTATTATTTTCAATGAGAGAGAAAAGAAATTTGTACCTTGCAAGTAATCTTTGCTACCTAAAACTGGATTGCTAATGACATTCACTGTATTTTTATAAAGTCCTTATTGCTGCCAATCACCATCTGGCACAAACCAATAAAACTTGCTTTCCACCAATACCCATCACCATCACCACCCCATTTCTCTTTAAAAAGCAACTTGATTCTTTGCCTTATCTTTTTTTTTTCTTTTTTTCTTTACTGGAAATTGAACCCAGGGGCATTGTACCTCCAACCTATACCCCCAGCCCTTTTTATTTTTATTTTGAAACAAAGTCTTGCTGAGTTGCTGTGGCTGGCCTCAAGTCTGAGAAAGAAGAAAACAAAAAGGAAAGCAAAGGAAAGGGAAAGGAGAGGGAAGGGAGGAGGGAAGGGTAAAATTCACTGACATATCAGAACAGACCACTGTCTTTGGCATCATTAATTCTTAGCTGCCCTATAGCTGTACATTGCTTCAGAATTATAGATGGATAGAAAAATCAATACTCTTCAGCATTCCTATGTCTGTCACTTTATCAAAATTTTCATATTAAAATTATATTTCTGGGGTAAAAAAAGGAGAGGGATCATCATAGATTGTAAAATTGACTTAAAGTATATGACATTTATGCTGTTGGTATGGGAGGAATCCACATTCCTAATACTATTGGAATCTGCATGATGGCAAGCATAGGTCTTTCTAAATAAGAGGGAAAGTCCACAAATATCTCATCTAAAAGATACAGTTCCAGTTCTTGGAAGCAAAGAGGAAAAGAGTGATCCAACAGATATTTTGTATAGCCCTTTTCTCACTTAATGGCTGAGAAAACTAAGGTCTAAGTAGGCAGGACATTCCACTTCTAGGAAAGTCAACTAAATTAGAAAAGGCCAGTCAAAAACACCAAAGGCTTTGATGTAGCTTGCAAAATTAATTCAGTGACCATGAATTATTTGAACATACAGGAGATGTATTGGCTTACTTCACTGAAAAGTTAAGAAGTGGTATGAGCTTCAGATAAGTCTTGATTCAGTGATTCAGTGAAATAACCAAGAACCCAGCACCTTTTCATTTTCTACTATAGCATTTCAGCTCATTATTCCAGTACAGTGACCAGCAATTCCTGAGGCTAAATGCTTCCCTTGTTCACATTCAGCAAGCAAGAAAGAACATTGCTGTTCCAAAATGTTCAACCAAAGTTCTATTCCTATTCACTCTGTGAATTGGTTAGGTCATATACCTAGCCTGTGTACATCATTATAGCAGAATCATGAAATACTCTGACTGTCTTGATCTAAGCTGCATGTAGGAGGTGAAATCAGAGTCTCTGAAAATTCATGGATATGCATAAGGAAACCATGAACTCCTTGATTTACTGTCAAGAGAAGCAACCCCCCAGCTCTATTCCTAATTAAGGTAATAATCACTAGGTCTTCCATTAGGTTCTCAAATGTTCACCATCTCCTCCAAGTTTTCTAATATTAAAAAATAAAAATATAATACAAAAAAGTTATTAATATTATTTTACTCCAATTTAAGAGGAGAGTAAGTTTTATCTAGAAATATAAGGATAAGAAGTCACTACACAAGAAATAATTCAGCTGATAGGTTGGTTTTAGTAATTTTGAAGCTCCAACGTTACCTTGCTTGTCCCAGAAAAAAAGTGAAGAAAAGCAACTTTGGTTGCCAAGCAGGAGTAATACAGATGTGTCAAGTAAATGTTTTTAATGCCTAAGGGCAGAGAGGGAAAGAAAAATCATTCTCAGAAAGGCCAGGGATTTCTTCCAAAAGTGAACACAGTCCCCAAAACAACACATGCTAGTCAATACATAACATCCTTAAATTGAACATCCTAATAATTAGAAGCAACCCAGTGCCAAAGGCAACCCTTCAAGAGTAGTTTACTCATTCTGTTATTTAGTTCCATACTGTAGGTTTTCCTAAGGTCAACTCCAAGCATGAGCCAGACCTTTCAGAAGATAACAAAGAGATCTAGAACCCAAATTATCTTTGAGCTGAAAGATCATCTAATCTGGTACATTTCAAACAGTGCCTAAGGGTAGGGACAAATCAGGCAGAGAAAGTTTAATAACCACTCCTCCTCCTGCTATTCCAGCTCCTGCAGGAGCACATCCAATTCTAGCTGCTAAAAAAAAAAAATAGCTGCTGGAAATGACTTCATTTGAACAAAGAGCTTTATGGCTAAAAGAATAATTAGTCTACACTCATTATTATTCATTCTGAGAAAGTGAACTTCAAGAAGCTTCAAACATTTATCTAGTGGAAATGCAAGAACTTGAATCTAGGCATCAGGAATTCACTCAACAACTATTTTGCATCTGCTGTTAGTAATTGCCTAGTATAGTCTCTCTACCTCAGACACCAGTTACCAACAAGTGAGTCCAAATCTAAATAGTACCTTCAAGGATAATACTTCCTTTCTCAAGCATAACATTTCAGAACATTCATATCCCAACTCTGTTTGCTTGCTGTGTGACTACATGACAGGTAATGAACTCTCTTAAAACTGTTTATCTGCAAGTAGGAATAACATTATGCTACCTCTAAAGGATTAACAGAGATAAAAATGTATGGAGTAGCTGAGTGTGGTGGCACATGCCTGTAATCCCAGTAGCTGGGAGGCTGAGACAGGAGGATCGCAGCTTTGAGGCCAACCTCAGCAACTTAGGGAGACCCTATTTCAAAACAAAAAAATAAAGGGTTGGGGGTGTAGCTCGGAGGTAAAATGCCCCTGGGCTCAATCCCCAGCACCAAAAAAAAAAAAAAGTGTGGGGTTACTGAATAAATGTGTAAAGTTACTGTGTATATACATATATAATAATATATATGCTAATTGATCATATTAATTGAAAATAACTCAGAAAACTACTATGTAGTGTATTACTGAAGGTGCACAGTTTTGCCCTCATTATATACATGAAAATGCACAGAAAGCTATTCAATAGAGTAATTATAAAGAAATTATAAAAATAACCATAAATAAATATATTATAATTATGAAGAAATAATAAGCATTATGAAGAAAAACAAATTGTATAAAGATTAATTATACACAAGGATAAATTTCATGACAGTAGCATTTCAGAGAGTCAAAGTGGACTCACTTTTGATGTGAGTTCCACTGGGATATTTGGATCTAATGACAACATAGAAGCAGTGATGAGCAATCTATTCAACTGGTCCTTCAGAACCCAAAACGGGGGAAATTTCAGTATAGCCCAGGGAAGAAACGTTGACAATATTTAAAATGTTGACAATGGCTAACCATCATTTGTGGTTTGAATAAGTAATTATACTTATACTTAATTATACAGAAGTTGTAAAGGGTAGCTTAAAATTTATCCATAGTTGGGCATGGTGGCACTAGCCCATAATCCCAGTACTTTGGAGGCTGAGATAGGAGAATCGCAGGTTCAAAGCCACCCTCAACAACTTACAGAGGCTCTCGACAACTTTGTGAGACCCTGTTTCCAAATAAAAAATAAAAATAGGGCTGGGGATGTAGCTTGAAGTTAGAATGCCCCTGGGTTCAATCCCCAGCACCACACACACACAAAAATTATCCTTAATAGAGAGTATTAAGATTGATTTTTCACGTTCAGATTGATAAGGTGATTCTTATTCAAAATAAAGTCATATTGGGAAGCATCCAGAGATAGTCTGTCTTTCAAGAGTAATTTTCCATACAGTAAATAATAGCATGGTCTCTAAAAGTATATATATATGATGGATAATTACAATTGAGATGAAAATTTCTTGACATCACAGTGATGAAGAAATTACCATCAAGGTTTCCTCTCTGCCTTAGGTTTTGCAATCTTGTAACTTTGCAAGAACAAAAGTAAGAATTCCGTTAATAAAATACTAACAGACTATTGAAATTACTTTCTGTAGTCTGCAAAACTGAACTAATTTTACACTTAATATACATCATTTTTTATTTGTGAATTTCTTTTTACATTACATATTGGTCTTGTATTAATAGTATAACAGAATAGCATATAGACATATCGCACACACACCCCAAAAGAAATAGCTGCATGTTATACACACATATAATTAATATATCAACAAAATAAGAATTATAAATACTTGTCATAAAGAATTGTTAATCCAAAATTTACTTGAATTATTAAAGTCTTTTTAAGATCAGCATATTTAGGTTACTAAAAACTCTTATTTTTCTACTTCAGCAACTTCCTGAAACATAATGTCAAAATTTACAAAAATATCACTATGTCATTCAGTATGAATGCTACCACCCTACAAGGAGTCAGATGATGCTCATTTTCCAACCAAATTCAGTATCACTATCCCAGGTCAACTCAGGTGCAGCTGATTCTGGTCACATTTCAACATGAACCAAGTCAACAGCACTCTCGGAAGTCATGTCATACCTCAAAAATGCCCTGCTTCAGGCTCTAGAGGAAAGACAGGTTCAGAATGCCATGCAGATTTCTTGAGGCTGAGAAAAAGCAATATTGAACCCGGTGAAGGAGTGAGAGTTTCAATCCTACCACAGCAATGCTCTTTTAAAGTTCAGAAAAGTTACTTTTTCAGTGTAGATACATGCAATTTAATGGTTACTAAGGGTAAAAATATACTTCCTTAACCTTCTCAGAGGAAAAAAGATAATAGAGCACACAACTTTGAACACATTATCCCAGAACTAAATGTTCACAGATAACCATGATGACTTATCTCTCCTTGAAAGAATACACAAAAATACTTACCCAGTTGGATTTTTTTACTACTTGGAAAACAATAATTTACGAGTGTCAAACCTTAAAGAGAGCACTCAAATTAATTTTAGAGCTTTTTGTGATTTGAACTTCTCCCCCAAACTTAATGAAGTGAGTATTCTCTGACATAGGGGATCACCACTTAAAATGAGTCAGCGTTTGGCATGTTTTGTGACTCTGCTTACACTCTGTGGCAATAAGATTGTGGTTCACCAGGATCTTTTGTGTGTGTGTGTGTGTGTGTGTGTGTGTGTGTGCGCGCACGCACGTGCTTTTTCTTGGTGTGTTTTGACAATCCTTACTCCCACAGTCCCCTAATTTGGGGCTCCCCAGTTAGGGATGCAGGTCCCACACTGAGCCCATAAAACAATTAGTGGGAGGCCTTGGCCGTGCATTCAAAGACTTTCATAAAAAAACAGTGTAACCGGCTGTGTGAAATTTGACCTGTGGGGAGCCCCCATAAAACTCTTTAATGGAAACTGGGGGCTTCTTCTGGAAAAGGTAGAGCAACTGGGCACAGGTTGTATAATTAATATAGTTAGTTAAGAAGAGACAATAAGCATTTCAATAAAAAATAATCAGAAAGCAGCAAAAAAATCCTTAAAACTAGGCAATATTGTATGTTTGTAAAAGAAGCTAAATTAATTTCTCTTTATAAAGAGGTTTTCCTTGTTTATTGGCAAAGGTAGTTTTGTTTGTTGTCTGCATTTAGAAACACTTGTCAGAATGCCATACAAGTAGAATAGAAAACAAAATCCCTTTTCCTCTTTTTTCAGTATCCATCATATCTGGGGTTTTTGTTTTGTTTTGTTGTTTTGTTGTTGTTTTGGGGGATAGCAGGGATTGAAACCAGGGACATTCTGCCTCCGAGTTACACCCCCAGCCTTTTTTATTTTTTGTTTAGAAACAGAGGCTTGCTAGGTTGTTGAGATTCTCACTACATTGCTGAAGTTTTCCTCAAACCTGAGATCCTCCTGTCTCAGCCTTTCAAGTACTGGGATTATAGGCATGTGCCACCATACCTGGCTCGCATCTGTTTTTAAACCTCATATAAAATAGTATTTGAACAATCTCCTAGAAATTACAAACCCAGGCAGGAAAAGTTTGCAAGAACATACTTTTTCCACTAAGGGCACCATAATCCAGCACAGCGCAACACAGTTAAAAGTGAGAGCTACTATTACCTATAGGCGATCAAAAGACCATTACTGTCAGGGAAAAGAAAAATGACGGAACTGTTTTCACTTTTATTCACCCAGCTTTTTCCAGAGTAGAAAAAAACCACCCAGATGATCTCCTAATATAATAGCACAATCCTAATCATTGTTTGGGGATGACATTTTTAGAAAATTAAAGTGTTTTTTGTGTTTTTTCGTAGCCCCCCCCCATTCCCATACCAAGACACCTGCATCATAGAGCTTACCCATTACATGACCAGGGCTCAGCCTATGATAAAAAGGGAAGCTCTGACATGCAGGAAGAAAGAAGGCCTGCTCCTTTTGGCCATGGGAGACTATGAGAAGGAAAGATAGATGGAGAACAAGGAGATCAAATGTAAGTGACCTCGCAAAACCCTAGCACCTCGCCTGAACCTTTTTGGGGGAGACAAGGAGGTATCTCTCAAACTTCCAGTTATTGTTGTTTAATTTACCAGAGTAGTATAGAAAATATCAAGTTGTAATCTCAAGTAGTAAGGGAAAGTAATGGTTTATGAAATATTAGTTATTGTCATATCTGTGCAAAAGAACATCCATACTGAATTATGATTTAAAATGTATTTCTCATTAGAGTTCACAGTCAATTTTTAAAGCAATAGCCAGCCTGGCATGGTGGCACATGCTTGTAATCCCAGTACTTGTGAGGTTGAGACAGGAGTATCATAGGTTCACAGGCAACCTCAGCAACTTAGTGAGGCCCTCTGCAACTTAATGAGACCCTGTTTCAAAATTTTAAAAATTCATAATTGGGGGAGGGCTAAATGAGTGAGGGTGCATGTATGCCTCTACCATCCCGAACCTCATCAAGATGTATGATTAAAATGCACCAGCAAAAAAGAAAAAAAATATATATATATCCATATTTTATATATATAATACATCTCCATATTATATATGTATAGAACATGGAGAAAATGAAACAGAAATGAGAACCCAGCTACTTTGTATTAGAAATAGGGTAGTATATTTGTGGACTGCTGAACTTTGAAAGATATCCAGGGAAGAAAAATAAGTAAATCAGTCAGCCAGCACTACTGAAAAAAAAAAGGAGGGAATCACACCAAGAGATGTATGTGTGCATATATGAATGTATCACTTTAAATATCACTGTGATGAATAATCAGATTACATCAATAAATTCTATAAAAAATAAGGCTGGGGGTATAGCTCAGAGGTAGAATGCCCCTAAATTCAATCCCTAGTACCAATAAAAAACAAAAAAAAAATTAAGACAATAGCCATGTTGAGAGGACTAGTAGGTAGCAAAGGCCTAGGAGCAAGAAGGAGGGATGTATTATTTGACATCTTCAAAATTAAGGTTAACAGTTGGGATTGTGGGCTTCAGTGTGAGATACCTTCAGAATGACCTAAAAGACCAGAAAGAACCAATCACCCATCTTCAATTGACACAAATAAGCTCATATCAAATCAGACTCCCAGAAGCAAAGCACCCACGATGATGGAGAAAACACTGAATGGTCCCACTGCCACAGGAGAAGTTCCCCATGCCATATTATAAAGTAATATGGGAAGGGTTAAAGGAAATTAAAAGATTGAGTATTTATGCCAAGAGAACTTGCTAACCAATATGGCTAATCCCAAAGAAGCTAAAATACTGTTAACTGGAAAGGTTATCTTTTTAATAACTAGGGAGTCAGCAGAATGAGCCCAGAAGGAAGTTTAAATCCATTAAAGATAGAAGTTGTATTTCTTTATGAGAAATAATAAATAAAACTACCCTCTTGTTATATTTTTCATTTAAAATGAAGCTATGCATGAGAATAAAGAATTTAATTTCTTAATTCTGCACTATGATATACATACTTGTGTAATTTTAATAGAATTTCTTTAAGAATTAAGTCTGAGCAAAATTAGACAATAAGAACTTTCAATCCAGAATAATTTAATTGAAAAAATACTTTCAGTTATTGTTATTTGTGGAGTAACTGGTTAGACGGTCAAATGCTGTTGTGCACTGTTACGGTTTGGGTCTGGAATCCCCCCCAGAAAGCTCATTATTGGAAGCATGTCCCAAATGCAGCAAGGTCTGGAGGTGAAGCATAGCTGGAGGAGGTGGACTTAAGGACTATATCTCCCTGGCCACTTCCTCTCTATTTCTCTGCTTTCAGCAGTGATAAATTGAGGAGCTTGCCTCTGCCAGGCCATGCTGCCACCATGATGTTTCTGCCTTCGAGCATGCCAACTATGGACAAAACCTCTGAAACCATGAGCCCAAATAAACTGTTCCTCTTCTAAGTTGATTTTGTCAGGCATTTTGTTCACAGCAATGAAAAAGCTGATTGATACATGCATATGCTAGACATTTAAAAATAAATCATACCTGAAAATTGGTATTTCACATTATGTCATTCATTTAAACTAATATCTTCATTATACTAATTAAATGTCTTGCTTTCAAAAGCAGTTTTTAAAGAAAGAAAAGAAAAGGTGTAACATTTGTGAAATTGAACAGCTATATTCAAATTATTTTTTAAATAAGTTTAGAATCATGTTTTACAACTTGGCTCAAACTAGAAAGGTCAACTTTTGTGTGTTTTTATGTAACAACCAAAGGGGTGAGAGTTAGTTAACAGAGAGTGAGCCAAAATGGTTTTGATAGCTATCTATTTCCCTGCAGGTATTAAAACTTCAATGCTTTTTCAGAACAAGATTCAAATAACTCATGTTCTTTCCAGGTTGTGGTTTTAGTTAATTATAAAAAGGAAGAAAGAATGTAAGGGCATCTAGAAACAGTCAATGGTAATGAAAGATGGGCAATCAAATATTGTTTTAAAGATTTTAAAGCATAGGCAGGTGATTAATTTACAATAATGACTTCAAAGCTACCAATACAAAATTAAGGCACTTTACTCTTGGTAACTGCCAAGGTTACGGAGGTCACATACATTTTAAAAATAATGGTATAAATCTTCTTTAATCATTTTCAAATGACCTTGTATAACAAACCCTCAAATTCTAAATTATAAAAACCTTCCTAAGGAACATTTTGTGACAATTAGTTTTATTATACACCATAACAAATGAGTTTCACATAATGTACTATGACTACTTAAATATATGCACATTATGAAATTCATTTGAGCACCTTACAATTCTAATGGAAGATGATAGTGGTTCTGACTGCCCTTTTAGTCAAAATGGGATTATATATATTTTAACTTGAATAAATCTGTGTGGTTCTACAGTCCTCTATTCTCCATTAGTACATTCTCTACTTTACTTTGGTTACCAATTCATATAATCGGATCCTGAATATTATCATCATGCCCGAATGTTCCATCTTTTGAAGGAAACAAAATTTACCTGATGTCTTAAAGAAACTATCACTTTCTCTCCTCCCAGCCTATGTACTCCACTGTATCCACTAAGCCCACACTGACTTCACTCAAACCTCAAGTTCACTGATTCTTCAACTTTCTCACAATCCATAATTCGTATTCTTCCTCTGCAGGCCTACCCACTATGGATCACTAGAGTTCCTCTGCTCATCATGGGGCCCTCTGACCAACTCAATTCATGCTAAGTAGCATATCCTGACTCAGAGCTTCACTTAACCAAGTGCTCATGGCTGACCCACACCTCTCTTCTGAGTTGTAGGCCTGGACATTCCAAACCCATATGGCAAAACTAAAGTCATTTGCTTTATTTATTTTATGGGGCTTTGGAACATGAGAAGATCTTTCTAGTCTTCTTTCCTTTGTTCAGACCAACCAATAAGCTTCATTTATATACAAAATACAGTTCAGCTGTCACCTCCTGTAAGTAAACTCCTCCCCACCTTCATTCCTAGATCATGTTAATTTTTTCTCTTGTCCTTTACATACCAGATTTTAATTTAACAGTTTACATGTCAATTCCCTCTTCCAGATTCACTGAGCAAAGGTTTGGATCTCATTCATCTCTAACCTCAGAGTCTAGCACTAAATCAGTAATATTTACACTTTAAACTCCTATGAATGAATAAATGAGTGATTTTCTCAGCTTGTCTCGCTATCCAAAGACAAGAAACTAGTCTGTTTTGAATACATTAGTATGTAGAAAATATCAAAGAAATAGGTCAATGAGGTGAAAAGCCAGGTATAGTATATGTAGTTGACATAAATACTGAGGATGAGTCAATTTAGTATGTACTGTTTTTATTAATACAAAATTTTAAGGAATGTGCTAATTTTAATATCAGTTTAATTTCATAGTATAGTAGCAATAAGCAATTATATCTAAAAATGCACATGTTTATAAATTATATCAAACATCCAAATTTAAGCATATAAATTACTTAGCTTGACTGAATCTTTCTTTTTGCCATTGGTGTCTAATAGCAAGAAAGAATGCAAAAGACTTCAGTTTACTTCCATGGATACATCTGGAGTCTCAAAGTAAGCACAGAGTGCTACTATCACCTGAGATACTTGCAGTATTTTGTTTTCCCTTGAGGAGAAAAAGTGCTGAACAGAATAATATACAATGAGGCATATCATACTTAAGCACAATAACTTCTAATGAATCCAGAAGGTTCTCAGAGGAAAGATGAGATTATGTTTCCTATTTTAGTGTCCCTTAGTTTTGATAAATCTACCTTAGTATTATTGTAAGACCCACAGTCTAAAAATAATCCCGAAGCATACCTATGATCCCAGTCCTTGGGAGGCTGAGGCAGGAGGATCACAGGTTTAAGGATCACATCCTCAGCAACTTGGCAAGACCTTGAGCAACCTAGCAAGACCCTATTTCAAAAACAAACAAACAAACAAACAAACAAAAAGGCTGAGGGTGTAGTTCAGAGGTAGAATGCCCCTGGGTTCAATCCCCAGTACCAAAAAAAAAGTCTCAGAATCTTTAGTGTGAAGATGTCACCAAAGGCTGCAGTGCGAGACCTGGGAGCAGATTTTAACACAGCTTCACAAACAATTTGTAATGCATTTGAAAGACTCCTAAAAATTACAAGAAAGCTTCAATATAGTCTCTTCTACGGGTTAGTGAACAAAAAGACACTGGGGGACTTAGCTCTGAAATTTTTTGTTCAAGCCACAGAAGGAACTTAAAGGGAAATATGAAAATTAATTAACATTCCAAGGATCCCAGGTAACCACAGGCACCTGGGCCTCAATAGGCCCCACAATCTGCAGCCATTCAGCCGTGCAGAGGTTTCTGAATGACCCCGAAGGTATACAAAAGCCATTTGCTTTACCCCTTTGCACCCCTTACAATTCCCCAGAGGTGATTACAGTGAGGAAGAGGAACAACTCAGCAATATGTAGAATCAGGAAAAGGGAGAAGGAGGGATGCATATGGAGACCGTTTTCAGGAAAACATCTTCATAAGCCTGAAAAACAAAGACCGGTTACAATAGCAATTACCAACTAATGTGCTACTTTGTGCTGGGCATTGTTCTATGAGCTTTACCTATATGAAATCTTTTAATCTTTACACCAGTTCCATGAGGCAGGCATCATCATCTTCCCCATTTTACACATGAGGAAGCTGAGGCACAGAGCATCAAGTAACTTGCCCCAGGCCATACACCCACAGGTAGCAGAGTCTGGAAGCTGTTTTTCCAGATTTTACACTGTGCACTACAGCGACCTTGAACCCTAAGCACTTTGCATAGAGAGGATAGTGGGTAAGTATTCCCCAAAAGTTCATGTCCACCCAGAACACTGGAAATGGGGTCTTTCATAGATGTAATTAGTTAAGAGGAGGTCATTCCATAAAGGATGAGCCTTAAATCCAATGACATGTTCTTCTAAGAAGAGTTACACATAGAGAAGGCTGAATGAAGACAGAGGCAGAGGTGAATGATGTGGCTACAAAGTAAAGAAAACCAAGGATGGCCAGGAGCCCCTGAAGCCAGGAAAAGGCAAGAAAGGTGTCTTTCCTAGGGTCCTTAGAGGGATCACAGCCCTGTTGATTTCACACTCTGGCCTCCTAAACTGTGAGAAAATTAGTTTCTGTTGTTTTAAGCTACAATGTTTATGGTGATTTCTTATTGCAGCCCTAGGACACTAGGATACAGATAATAAAATCAAGTTGGGCGTGGTGGCACACATGTGTAATCCCAGTACTTGGGAGGCTGAGACAGGAGGTTCGCAGGTTTGAGACCAGCCTCAGCAAATTAGTGAGATCCTCAGCCTCAGCAACCTAGTGAGACTATTTCAAAACAAAAAATAAAAATAGGGCTGGGGGTGTAGCTCAAAGGTAGAATGCCCCTGGGTTCAATCCCCAGTTCCATACAAAAAAATCAGATACTAATATCATAAGGAATAGATAAGAACTATAAACATGGAGGAATTACTCAAACATTTTTTAAAGAGAGAAGACTGACAAGAATGCAATAATAAGGCACCACTGGATTTGATGAAATGTCCTGTCTTCGGCTGCAAATATCCATCAGACTACCCTTTACTCATGACTGAGCTTTTTAAATGAATTACTACCTATAATGAAAGGATTGAAGCAGGAGGTAAAAATGTTAGGAGCATCAATATGTAGATGATACAAAGGCCGTTGGAAATGGGAATATTATTATAGAGAATGGTGTAGGAAAAGAAGACAAGTTAATATGAATAAAACCTTAAGGAAGTTCTACCATTTAAAAGGTTGGAATGAAAGGCAAGCAAAAGAAACTGGGGAGTTGAGACTGAAGGATAATCAGGAAAGAAGGTATCACAGGGACTATTAGATGAGGCATTAAGAAGGACAGATTCTAGCTGGGTGTGGTGGCCCAAGTTTATAATCCCAGTACTTGGGAGGCTGAGACAGGAGGATCGCAGGCTTGAGGACAGCCTCAGCAAGTAGTGAAACTCTCATTAACCTAGCAAGACCTTGTTGCAAAATAAAAATAAAATAGGGCTGGGAGTGTAGCTCAGAGGTAGAATGCCCCTGGGCTCAATCCCCAGTACCACACACACATTATCAAATAATGCTTGTTGAATGACTTAATAAGGAACCAAAAAGTAAACTTCAAATGCAGTGTGTAATGTCAGACATACACACTAGATACTGTTTATACTGTCAAACCTTCTAATTCAGTCTAGAAAGTACGCTTCTTATGAAAAATGTCTTGTTTCCTGTTGAAGAGTTACAGGTGAGACTTCCCCTTATTTATTTGGAATGGACCCTCTGCAAGACCTTTCAACTTATAAAGACCGCATGCATGTGTATTCCTATTAATTCTACTACTAGACAGAAAATTAATTAAATTTTCTGTTAATATAGCACGATTCTCTTTCACCAGTTATTGGCGATGCCATTCTGGGTCAGAAAACACTGAAAATGCCTTCCTTGCATTTGAAACAGGGATATTGCCAAATGACATATCTCCAGGGCTCCTGGTATGTTCAAGTGGTATAGTGAAGACAGAGTATGTCAAAATACACCAAAAGGCCATTCCAAAAATACCCTTGTCCAGCTTCACCCCCCAAAGTCTAAAGTAGTGCACCTAGGCTAACGCACAGGCACATGTGTTCTGAGAAACCTCCTGCATGGCTGACTTGCACACACCCCAAAGCTGCTGGTCTGAAGTGGAGGGTGTGGTGTAAACAGTATGCCAAGAGATACTGAGAGGTGAAGGAGGTGAGACAATCTAAGATATCTGCCTGGAGAGAGGTGGAATGAGCCTGACAGAGACTATAAGCCAAGAATTGCTCTGCAAACCCACAGGCTGGCCAAATGACCCCAGGCACAGTGCATTCATGTTACAGACAAAACGTGAGATACCCCCAAAAATGAAAATAAAGGATATATGATTGCCCTTGTTTGTGTACTGCAACATTAACAGATCAGGCCAGGCAGATATAAAACAAAAGGAAGAGTCTTTCTCAGATGAACAGTCAGGAGGATGACTAGAGGGTCATAAAATGTTTCTGCTTTAGGGCCCTTGCCTCTCAATTGTGAATATTTTCTGTAATTTTTACCCATATAAGACATAGATAAATGTCTGATCTGAAATGTATCAATATTTGGCTTTATGACATAATAGAAGTAACAAATCAAGAAAAAAAGAAGTTTTCATTTTAATTTGGTCACCAAAAGCATTTTCTGGAATTTTGCAAACCATTTGAGTTCTCAAATCAACTAGACTTGACTCTAAACTGATTGGTTTATCAAAACATCTACACAAAGAAAATATCAACCTAAGGAGTTATTTAACTTTTCCAGCCAGGAAAAAGTAGAGTCACTGGAGATACTATGGATTACATCCAAACACATTTCAGCTAAGAAAAATCTTGGCCGAACAAAAACTAGGTTTCCTTGACAGGAACAAACCTTCACTGTGAAATACTTCTAAAAAAAATCAAGAAAACCACTTTGTTCATCTTGTTATCCATTAACTAGTCCTTTGTAGCTTGATATTTTCCCAAAGGGAAATAAATTTATATTTTAAAAAAGGGAGGATGAACTGGGGAAATATGATTCCACTATTTAAATTACAAAATATATCATCGTTCTCTTAGTAGATGTAAAAACTCCACATTTTCTATCAGATGGAAAAAGTAAATTCAGAAAGAGGGAGGAACATCCTTTGCAGGAAGCTCTGAGCATCCAGGCTGCCTGGCCATGCCAAGGAACACACAACATGCAAGGCGGTCACAATGAGTACATTTGGGGTACAATATATAATGGAGTTAATTAAAAAGGGAATTTTTTTCAGAGACAAAGACAGAGGTTTATTTAGGAAAGGAGGGGATACACATTCAAGGGAGAACACAGGCCATCTCAAGAGGGAGAAAACAACTTCTATAAAAGTTATTTTATAGAAGATCCCATGAGGGGGTGGGTAGGGGCACACCGCAGGGGTGGAGATCTGGACTTCCTCAGAATCCTCAGGTTCCCAGCACTGATGAGTGGTGGCTGGGTGGCACCTGAGCTTGACCTTCCTTATGGATCTTTTGTTTACTGAGCATCTCAGGAATCTCAGGTGGGGAGAGGGGCCATTGTGATTAAGGGTATGGGCCTATTGAGGCTTCTGCCCAAGATAGAACAGACCCTGTAGGATGGAGTGAAAGATTATGAAGTTTCTAGATTTTAAAAATATAGTCTCCCTTTCCTTCCCAGTTCATCTCCGTTCTACCTAACTGCAATTGCAATACCACTGAAAAGCAGATGAATAGCTTTGTTGACCAAATAACCAGGCTTATGAACACTGACTCAGCAGTTCTGATGGCAGGCTTGGCATGATGGGCACAACAAAAATTTCAGGCACATAAGAAAAAGACCACTTACTGATCCTCATGTTCCTGAGGCTGTGTCCTTCAGTGATGTTAGCTTTTGACCTGACTGTGAAGAACCCAACTCAATAACTGAGACCAGTTTCTCTCTGTCTCCTTTAGGTTAGTTAAGATGAGACTTCCAGTTCCTGGGTAGGCAGGGCCTTCACCCCTTGTTATCTTTGAAGAAGCTATAGAAAACGGATTTTTGCCCTTCATCAATCCTTAAGATTAAGGGATCGAAGTGGGGAGGGGGGAATGAGGTAGGATAGGAGAAAAGGGAAATCTGAAGGAAGGATATGTAAGTGTAAGATCTGATTGGTGAAAGGTCTAATTTTCATAAAACTCAGTCAACAGAAAATAGAGTTAGTTAATTTTTACTGATTAAACTGTAAATACAGTATTTACAGTTATCACAAGTTTCTAAACTATAAGCTGATTATAAAAACTATAATTTTCAAATGATTAACCCATTACTCTGTTAGTAATCAGTTGTCTTCACTATGGAAGCAGTACTGAGTGGAAATAAAGTCTATATAGTCTAAACAAAATTACAATAGGAAAATGTTCTGTCTGTCCAAAGCAGGCCAATGGAAAATGAAACATAATTTGATACATAATGAGTAAAGAATTGAAAATATCACTTAACTTCACTCATTCCATTAGATCAGGTGAGAAATTCAAGACTCTTAACAGTCACAATCATCTTAAACTAAAGGAAAAACTTCTCCACCTTTCAACAATGTGTATAAAGGAATTCACAAATAGAACATGACTTAAAATGAAGAAATCTATTTTAAAATAATCTATCCAAAATAGCTCTCATGGTGCCGGCCCCAAATATGAATTATTTAAAGATTCCAAGACTTTTAAAGCTCAGAGTTAGTTTTAAAATAAAGTATTGAAAATTTAGGGTAGACTGCTTCATATAAAACACTGCTTTTATTTTCTTGTAGCATTTACACACAGAATTGAGGGAGGATGAAGAAAAATAAGAGGAACAGAAGAATGTAATAATCCAAAGTATCCTTTTCTTACCATTTAATGTGTTGTAGAATAAAAGCAAGCCAATGCTAAAAGTAAGTTCAAAACCAACCTCTTTCATATTTAAGCTTTTCACAATACATTTTAAAACCTCAGAGCGATTACCTCCACACTTGTTACCAGAGAAAGTGATGCTTTGCATTATCACACATCATTCATTATAGAATAAGGGAAAGAGTGCTTCATAGCTGGTCAGAGGTTTATAGTCTCTGATTTCTTACTAGTAATTCACAGATCACTTACTCTGGCTGAATTGAAACCAGCAGAGTTAGTTCCTACAAAGGCAATGTAGTAAATAATACCCACCAATAACTTAGGTAAAGAAGAAGAAATTTGAGCCAGTTTGAGACTCTGAATCACTGTTTGCTACCATATAATATAAATTGTTTACAACTTCATAAAATATTAGACTAAAATTAACATTAAATTTTACTGAAGGAGCAAAGTGCCTGGAAGGTGTTAGTTCTTCGAAGTCACTATTATAGGAACAGATTATTATTACTATTATCAGTAAGTCATATACAACAGAACATTCTTATGTATTAGAAGGATTTTTATTTTATTTATTTATTTATTTATTTTGGTACTGGGGATTGCACCCAGGGGTGCTCTACCTCCAAGCTACACCCCCAGCTCCATTTTGTTTTTATTTTGAAATAGGGTCTAGCTAAGTTGTTGAGTCTTGCTAAATTGCTGAGGCTGGCCTTGAACCTACAATCCTTTTGTCTCAGCTTCTAAGTATTGGGATTACAAGTATATGATACAACACCTGGCTACCAAAAAGTATTTTTAATGCAAACCGTTGATGTCAGAATGCTACCTAATGGCAGGATGTATAATAATTATTTAAAGTATAAATAACTACATAAATGCAAATATTGCTGGTTTGGCATACACAAATTAAAATTTTAAATTTCTTTAATACAAAGATTCCACAAGATATAAGTGGCAAACTACTGTCAAATAAAATTTAGGTCTTTGAAAGATATAGCAGGACACATTCTTTTCATATAAAATTATATGCCTATTGAATTTTACACTGCTCACTTAGAAAAGCAATCATTTAAGATGCACCTGAAATCCAATATTTTTAACAGAATTCAGTTAGGAATTGTATAAAGTAAATGCATTTTGTAGAGACGTTATTTATCTTAATTTTTCAAAACTATTTTTGAAGCAGTTTACATGCTTATGAAACATAGTAATAAAAGAGAACAGAGACAACAACAAAAGTGAACAGAAACTCAGAACCAACAGACACCCTGGAGGTACAGGTATACACAAAATCATTCCATTGTCTCCACCCGGGTACTAAATTTAACTCTGAATTAACTGAAAACCAAGGTGTGCATAAGGGAGGAAGGGATGGGAGTGAACAGAGTTCTTATTTTTCAGGTAGGAGACAAGGTAGTCTAGAGAAAGAAACTTTGCCCCAGTACTAAGTTCCAGAGGCAAAGTATGGAACAGATTAACATAGCAGCATCTCATACTGTCTTTTGCCATACTTTGCTGGTAAGATGCCCTAGTCATGCTACATGCATAAACTAACAGGCTGTGAAAAACCATTCAGAGCTAGAGATTCATTCTTTATCCATTTATTCATTCACTCAACAAACATTTGCAAACCCTACTATGTGCCAAGCATGTACTGCTCTACATGCTAGTGAAATAAAGAGATCAAAATTCCTGCCCTGTTCTAGTACTGTACATGGAAAATAGAAATTAAATTCAGCAATTCTCAGAAACTGTACTGAATACAGGAAAAAGAAAGAAACAAAGCATTTAAGGTTACCAATGTTGGGGTATTGGATGTTATGTTTTTGCGGATGTGATAGGTATAAATGGAATTCCATTGCTGTTTAGTTCCTATTTTCTAGATTATAGACAATCTTTTGAGATGATTGAGTCAGCAGCTTCAGGGAAGTGAAGAGTTGGGGAAACCTCTAGCCATGTTATGTTTAAATCTGCAGGGCACTGTTTGCCCCACTGCACTCATCTGTAGCAGTAATAACCGCCTCAGCCCTCCCGAGACCTCACACCAAGACCTAGTGCTGTACGAGGCACTCTTTCACCAATAATGAGCCAGGCCTAGGGATAGTCTGCTAGATTTCACATCATGTTGCAGAATATAAACAAAAATATTCACAAAATAATGATTATCCTTATGTATGAGGAATTCTGATATTTTCTATTTTATTTCTGCCTATTGAAATTGCTAATTGAGACCTGTTAAGTTGATGGTCCCTTTAATAGATAGCAACACTCAGTTTGGAAAACATTGGCACTCTTCTGTGCTTAATGTGCTTAGGGAGACAAGAATACTCATTTGTGTTTCAACCTGTGGGCTGAGGTCCCCTACTCAGTCTGCAGGGTATTGGCAGCAAGGTATATCTAGGTTGTCCTCTGCCCAAGAGGTTCCAGGCTCTCAGTCTACTTTTCATATAGATGTGCAACAGTATAAAAATTATGGAAGGTCTGACACTCTCAGGGTATATCTTGAAGGCTTATTCTAGTTCTTTGAAGAGTAATCTTTTTTCTTAGCTCTATTTGTTTGATAAACTATCTCTTAGATTTCAGAGATGTGTGGGCCAGGAGCATATTTTGAATATACCCAAAAGTATACCTCATTTTGTTAAGTCATTTGAATTCCCAAGATTTTCCATAACAAAATTTAAAAATTATTTCCATCCCCTAAGAAGTAATCAAGTAACTTATTACTTGATATTCTTACTATTCAAATAATAGACAGCTTCTTTGGTGTCCCAACTATTGCCTCAAATAATATAGACATTTGTACTCTTGAAGAAAATAATCAGGTTTAGAACATTGGGCTTATTTTAAATTGCTTTTGCAATTTTTCTTTTTCTGAGCCCTCTACCCTTGTTTTTAACGTACTCCCATTGAATTTAGTTAAGTACTTCCATTGAATTTAGTTGCACTAAAAATATGTGACATCATATTTGTATATACATATGAAAAGTTAAATTGTACCTCTACAATTTTGTATTTATAAATATAGTAATGAACATACTGATTAACATGTAAAATGTTCTTAAAACTTATTACTGCTCTGCTAACTATTTTTTACTGGCTATTTTATCCTTTCTTTCCATTTTACTGGATGCAATATAAAAATACACCATCCAGCCAATTGACGTCTTAAGTTCAAGCTATACACAAAGCCAGTACTGAAGTAGATTTGGGGACCTAGAGCATTACACTGTGGTGTCTTTCTAAAAGTGTGCATGCACTCAGCATGGAATGTTATGATTGGATAAGTTACAGGTTTCTAAATTTAAAAAAAAACACTGTTTTCATTCCAATCTTGTTTATGCAAAGGTTCTAAAGATTAGAGCTGGCAGGTTATTTCTAACCCTTGCCTTTTCTTCCACCTTCCCTGAGCACCTCTCACACTGGGAGTCTAGAAGTGACAACCTGCTATTTTCTGGAAATGTACAGTAGCAATTTGAATAGCAAACTCTTTGCCTGGTATAGATTGTCAGAAAAATATACCTGAAGCTACAACTGCACCGTGTGTGGGTGAGCAGGCATACTCAGTAGACATCAAGAGTATTTATAGAGAGAAAACATGCTCAATTTAACTCTAGTATGGATATTTCTAGTTCAAAAGGAAAAGTTTTAATATCTTACTTAACTTTGACAGTGACTATAATAAATTTTCTCAATTTTTCATGAGTTTGAATTTAAAAATTTCATATTTCTAATGAAAATGTTTTTAAGCACTGATTGTAAACTCCAACCCCTTTTTTTGCTAAATATAAGTATGCCACATTCAAAAGGAGTTCATGTAATACTTGTAAGAGATAATACGACTGGACATCTTTACATCCTTATGTTCATATTCCTACATCATATTCAACTACATCATTCCCCATTACTATGAGTTGTTTTGCTCTCAAACATATAAAAGATTTAAAGAAAAATCCAAAGTGTCATTCAAAGTATTTTACTCATCATAGGAGCAGAATCTTTTATAGTGGCCCGAAGGGTGGTCCCCAAAGGTCCTGATCCTGGAATCTGTAAATGCAATCTAATTTGGAAAAAGGATCTGTGTAGATGTGATTAGACTAAGGATTTTGTGATAGAGAGAGTCCTGGATTATCCAGACACTCCCTAAATGGCATCCCAAATATCCTTATGAGAGGGAGACAGCAGGAGTCTGTACACAGAGGCCAGGAGCAGATAAGGTGACCAGAGAGGCAGAGAGTGGAGTGATGGGGCCACAAGTCCAGGAAGACCAGCAGCTACTAGAAGCTGAACAAGGCAAGGGATGAATTGTCTTAGAATAAACACTCTCTTAGAACATCAAGGAGGGCACAGCCGTGCTGGCACCTGGATTTCAACTCAGGGATACTGATTTCAAACTTCTGTCCTCCCAAAATGTGAGAGAATAAATTTCTATAGTTTTAATCTAATAAATTTGTGGTAACTTGTTACAGCAGGCTCAGAAAACTTACATACTATAATTGTTACTACCTTAGAATAATGTATTGACTTTTCAAGTTAAATTAATAAATTGGGGATGGGGGGAGGCAAACACTTAAGAAAAATGAGTGATCTTATTTAAGTGTGCTGGGGCACCTGAGAAGTATTTTTAAAAGAATTAGGCCTAGAAAAAGGAAGAGTGTTTAAAGTGTGAAAGCCAAGAAAATGCTTCATCCAAAGGGCACATTTAGAGTACCTCTAAAATCCTATAGAAAATAATTTGTCAGTAATTATAAGAGCATTAAAGTATTCCCACTCCTGATTCAGTAATTCCATTAATAAAAATCCATACTAAGAAGACATGCCAAAATTATATCAAATACATGAAGTAGGATGTTTCCCCAATGAACTTGTGTACAATATCAAAAACTAAAAACAATCTAAACCTCCAAATATAAAAGAGGCACGTAAACCACCATGTGTCTCCTTGGCTGAGGTCTTAAACATGTATCAAAAATAATGTTTCAAAGAATTTGAACCAAAATTAAAACCTTATGTTATAAAGTAACCTATAAAGAATAAATATGGATGGTTGTGGTAGGGCACAATTGTAATCCCTGTACTTGGGAGGCCGAGACAGGAGGATCACAAGTTTGAGGCCAGCGCAGGGTAATGTAGCAAAACCCTGTTTAAAAATAAAAAATAAAAAGGGGATGGGAGTGTAGATCAGAGGTAGAACACCCTGGGTTCAGTCCCCAGTAACACACACACACACACACACACACACACACACACACACACACACAAATACATCATCGTCTTTCTTATTTTAACTGCCTAAAAAAAAGGCCAGAAAGACATATGCAGCGTTCTAGCTGGGTTTTTCTTTCTTTCAATCCTTTGAACAGTTCTGCTAAAATACAGCAGATGCTCTGAGTGGAGGTAGAGGTGGAGGGGTACTGTAAAAGGAGTAGTTGGCAGACACAAACACTCTAGTTTCTGGATGATTGGAAGACATAAGAATAACAGCAAACCCGCCAAAACTCCCAAATGCCTTCCAGTGCACCACATTATCTACAATGACCCTGAGTATCCATGAGTCATGCAGGAATAGATATTATTATCACTTATTTACACTGGGAGCACCCACGGCACAAGAATTGTTGGAGTCCACTCAAGGTCATCCTACACAAGCAGGAATAACTAGGACAGCAGCCAAGTCACATGACTGGGGCCTGGGGCTTTAATTCCCCTCCTGATGGTGATGCACTGGAAAAGAGGCAGGCTTAACTGGGGAATGGGCAGCTCCTCTTATCAGTAAGCCTCAGAAATGCAAGGTCAGGCCTCAAACCCATTCTGACTGGCTGATGTTTAAGCATGCAAAGCCTGTCTGGTAAAACTGTCTCTGGCTTCCCTATGATCCTTTCAGATTCACAAAGAAGCAAAGGTATAAATAAATTAGACCCATAAATATTGCCTACTATAAAAATCATAAATACTCAAGAGATAAACTTTCAAATCAATGCCTTCCATTTCATTTTTATGAAAAAGTAATGTATTATAATTATGTAGCACTTTTATTAAAATACGTTTTCATTTAATGTATTTATATATAATGTAAGTATCATATCAAGTATTTCATTTAATGTATCAGAGGACCAATTCATAGGCATTTTATATTTGCAAATATACTTAAAGGAGCTCTATTTTTCTAAGTAAATTTTAGCTCAAGAAGTTCCTAGTATTAGAATATAACCAAAGAAATTATATAATTAAATGTTGAAAAAATGGATCATGATCAAATTGAGCTAATTATCAGCTTTCAGATTTTGATACAGCAGATTCAGGGCATCAAAACATTAATCACATAAAATAGCCTCTCAAATGTTAATTAAAAACTTCTTCCCAAAACTTTTTCTGTACTAGAACAGATGTTTTGATAATCAAGCGTAGACTTAACTGTCTAGTATGTCTACTCAAGGGCTATATTCATGCACAGACATATGTCACTCACTTGAAAAGTTACATCAACTTCAACAAAGCAGCAAGAGAATAAACATTTTTTCAAACCCCTAAAGAAAGATATTATTCATTTTTATCCTTTGAGTTGGTATTAACAAAAATATATTTTTATAAATCCCCAAAGAGCTTTTAACCAGGACTATGTCATTGAGTGAAAAATCTCTAGAAGTAAAAAGTTTTTACTTCTATCCTTGCTAAAAGATTGCCAGTTACATATAAAAATTTATACTGGTAAGAGTGGCCACAAAAAGCATACTGAAAAATATATTTGGGTCCCCAATAAAACACAGTTCAAATACCAACCAGAAGCTCTCTAGAGACATAGTACAGATAGCTGTAGATATCTTTTCCTTTTATGATTTGTGTGCTTTTATAACATTTTAGCATTAAATAAAACATATAGTTCAACTACTTTTACATATTTTAGAATGCTCACAGGATGATCCCAAATAACTGAATGCAAAAGAGTCATAAAGGCTTAGGAAAAATTCCAATTGTTTTATGCAATAATTGTGTACCATATACAGCATATTTTTATAATGCTCCAAAGAAGACAAATGTCGTACATTTCATAAACACAAAGGTATTCCTTAATGATTATTTTCAAGTGTTGTTATATGTTCAAATTTAACCAGTGGGTTTCCTCTAAGATCCCAAAATCAAAATGATTCTCCTCATCTAACTTCCCAATGGAGCAACTCTTGAAAGAACCTGGATATATAATTTAATAACAGAACTGACATGCAACAGGCCAAAATCATCTTCATGAATTGATTTTCAGAATTAACAGATATGTTGGTCTAGAATCTTTATTTTGCCTCCATTTAAAACATAGAGACAAAACAGTTCAATTTTTTTCATAGATTATAAATCAAAGAAAATTGAAGGCAGCTACATAAACAGCTCACTGACCGCATCTGCTGCATATGACAGAGTGATCCCTAACATATAGCATCTAGCCTGTTCATCTCTTTGCTGCCATCTTTGAATAAACATGTTTTAAAGTACCATTAATCTAAGCAAGCAGGACGTTTTTCTTTCAAGAACAAACACATTTTCAACTTTGCACTAGCTATACAACTATAAAACCAAGCAGAAAAAAAGAATTTTGTGATACCTGTTTACATTAAAAGTTGAACATAATACTACCAAATTTCTCTGGTGATAAAGTGCATTAAAGAACATAGGACATCCATATTCACTATTTTCTTCTATTATTCTTCTGTATTATGGTACTTGAAGAATAAGTTTTTTGACTAATACTGAGAACCCAGAAGATTCTCTGTGTATTAGTAGTTTTATCATCAATTTAAAACAATTTTAAAACTCCAATAATGAGCAAAGGAACTTTATTTATATGACCATTTTAAGGAATGTGCTAAAATGTGAAAGAAGAACAAAAAAGAAAAATAACTAGCATAGAGAGCAGGCTCTCTCAGTGCTCAGTGACCATGATTTACCAGGTTTAAAGAAACTATAACAAATTTACTTTCCTCAAATACTTTAAAAATAACCAAAAGTCAAATCAACAAACTCTCTCTTAGAAAAAAAGGTCAAAAGATATGTCAATGAAAATATATATCTAGTTTTATAAATTCCTTTTAAGTTGTTCTATTTGGGGGAAATGTGCAAAATAGAGTAATATCAAAAGGAAATCTTTAAAGAGTCAGTCCTTTAAAATAAAAGACAAATGTGGACCCATATCAGGTATCACAACATTGCCCAGAGACAGTATGGAAATATCTACATAACTGGCAATCAGGGTACGCTCGCTCTCTCGCTCTCTCTCTCTCTCTCTCTCTCTCTCTCCTCTCTTCTCTCTCTCTCATAGGGGCTATGTTTGTGGAGGGAAAGTAGGTGGGGAAAGAAGATATAAATGCTTACTGTTTAAGAAAAGCTAGTCTGTGCCAATACATTGGAGAAAGTATTCAAGAACAGTTGATCTATGCAACACCTGAAATGTTGCCAAGGTCAGAGAGACCCAGAGTGATCTCCAACACACAATGAGTGCCGTTTGCGTACTTGTTAAGAGAATGGGTACTGGGATATTTTTACATTATGCATCTTATTGCAAACAAGCTGGGAAAAGGAAACACAGGTTAGTTGTGCTTTTTTATTTTATTTCACTGTCCTTTTAATGGTATTACTAAATTATTAGCAGTGCCCTGCTCATGAGATATATATGTGATCCCTTTCAAGGTGGGAGTTTGCAGCACTGTGTTCAAGTGAAATATGAGAGCAACATTACAATTTCCAAATTCAATTTCAATAACTACATTAACATGACAAGGTTCTCAAGAACTGCCAAAGACAACAAAAGTGAACTGTTTACCTTGAGTAGCGCATTTCACTGTGGGACTCCAATGTTGTACCTCCATCTACTTTATGTTGTAATCCACTTCAGACTCCGCCACCCAGCAGTAGTTTCTTTCCACCACCCTCACCTTGTTTGGGATTAAGGCCTCCCATTACATCTTGCCTTCTACTGGTGGTTCCCAGAACACCATTTTATAAGAATGGAAAGGCACCAAGAAATTGTGCCTCCAGTCATGTCAGACTCCAGCTATAAAAGGAGTGAACCCAGTTCCTGAGCCCTGAACAAAGAACAGTGCTCACTGATCAGAGAAATTGAATTTCAATTTCTGTTTATATGAGAAAGACTCAGCTGTTCTTTATTAGCATGATACTGAAATGTGTTTCCTGAAGTTATGAAATAATTTTTAAAATAAGAACATGAGAAGTCGTATTTTTTTTCTAAGAACATATGTACTTATTTCGTCTTAGGAAGACAGCATGAAACATGGTGAAGAGTCCACTTCACACAGATTTCCTATTCAAATACTTAAAAAGCCTTGGGGTAAAGCCTTATTAGGAAGGGTTGAAACGGCCCATCACTATAGACAGAGAGGGCCTGTCCTGGGATTGACTATTAACACAAAATACAAAGTCTAGAGTCAAAAGAGAAAGTTAAGTTTTCAAAGTTTCCTCTTTTGAGAAGGTAAAAATGTTGTTTTGTTTGGTTTTTTTAGTCTGTGGACATTATGACTCATCTTTTTTCAGTTTTATATTCTTACATGAGTTAGATTCATTTTTTATTTTTATAATTTTATTGGTGTATTATAGTCTTACATCATAATGTAGTGCATAGTGATACTGACATACATGCACACAGCACTTAGTATAGATTCATCTATATTATGGAGGAAGATTTTTATTTTAAGAAAATCACATTGCTGTATTTTCCTTTTTTGTGTGTGTGGTACTGAGGATTGAACCCAGGGGTGTTGTACCTCTGAGCTATATCCCCAGTCCTATTTTGTTTTGTTTTGTTTTGTTTTGTTTTGTTTTTAGTTTTTTGAAACAGGGTCTCACTAGGTTGTTTAGGCTGGCTTCGAACCTGTGATCCTCCTGTTTCAGCCTCCCAAGTACTGGGATTACAGGCGTGCACCACCATGCCCAGCTTGTATTTTCCTTTTGCTAAATTAGAAATATTATAGAAAATAAATTAAAATCATTCTTTATAATCATTAATAACACTTAAAATTTATTGGACTCCGTAGTGCTGGATTTTTTTCCTTTCATCTGCATTTTTTTTTTCAGTACCAGGGATTGAACCCAGGGGCATTCTACCTCCGAGCTACACCCCCAGCCCTATTTTTATTCTTTATTTTTGAAACAGGTTCTCATTAAGTTGCGGAGGGCCTCACTAAGTAGCTGAGACTGGCCGCAAACCCGGATCCTCCGTTCTCAGCCTCCCAAGTACAAGCATGCGCCACCAGGCCTGGCTTGTCATCTGCATTTTGTAGGACTAATATTTCCACTTTACACATGAAGAAACTGAGGCTCAGAACATAAAACCACTCGTAGTGAATTCAAAGTTCATTATACCATACTTCCTTAACAAGTATTATGCTTGTATACTACTGACAAAATGCACCAAAATATAAAAAACTTCATTAATAATTTTAAGACTTTTAAAAACCTATCTTTACTCATTCACATATTCAAAAGTAGACAGACAAATGGAACTAAGAATAGAATCTGGGGCATTTCTCTCCCTCGACCCCTGAACAAATCCTTGTTCATCTTTCAAGACCCAGATCAAGAATAACATTTTCTCTCCATACTGATGTAATTACTTCTTTACTGTGTGGTAGAATTTATTTCCCTATAATTTATGACTAAGGGTTATCTTTTCATTTTGTCCTCGGCTCCCAGTACAGTAGCTGGTACATGCTCAATAAATCTTTGTCTTCAATAAAAGCTTGTTAAAGGAATACATATGCAAATAAAACATCCTAACTATGAGATCAGATAAAAATCTCCTGTCATATAATTATGAATACAAGTCAAACCTTGTATTAAAGTTTTTCAAACTTTACATGAATCCTGTGAACCTCTTATTAAAAAGTGGACTAGATTCAGTAGGTCTGAGGCGGACCTGAGATTCTATATTTCCTAAGCTCTCATACCTAGAGAGAGAGAGAAAGAGAGAGAATATATATGTGTGTGTGTGTGTGTGTGTGTGTGTGTGTGTAACTCTGAACTATACCCCAGCCCTATTTTTTTATTTTGAAACAGGATCTTGCTAAGTTTCTGAGGATCTCACTAAGTTGCTGAGGCTGGCCTCGAACCTGTGATCCTCCTGTCTCAGCCTCCCAAGTACTGAGATTACAGGTGTGTGCCACTGCACCCAGCTTATACTTAACTGTAAGTAAAGCTCTAAGGGTACAGATTAGACTTAAAAAGGTGCAATGTTTGGATTTTCCCTTAAACATTTCTGCTGTGGATTAAATTCTGCTCTCCTGCAATTCATATGTTGAAGCCCTAATCACACCACCACCGCAATAGTACCTAGAGATAGAACCTTTGCGAGGTAGTTAGGTTAGATGAGGTCATGAGGATGGGGTGAGGAGGATGGCACTGGTGCCCTTTATTAAAAGAAACAGCAGAGAACATGCTCGGCCTGTCAACCATGGGAGGGCACAGGAAGTGGTTCTCGGTCTGCAAGCCAGGAAGAGATTTTTCACCAGGACCAAACCATGTTGGCCCTCTGATGTTGGACCTCCAGCTTCTAGAACTGTGAGAATATGATTTTCTGTTATTTAAACAACCCAGTCTATGACATTTTGCTATAGAAACCTAAAATGATTAATACAACTTCTCTAATTATTTTTTCTACCCTTATATATACTAAGTCATAATTATGTTCATGTAGTTTAAACTGCCATAAATGTACTTTTATGATACAGTAAGAGATTGAGAAGTGGAATTAGTAAATAACTATTCATTCTTCAACCACCAGTTTTTCCTACAAATGCAAAGAAAGAGAGAGAGAGAGAGAGAAGAAAATTCAACATTTATTTGAACAAGTAACTCAGAAATATACTTTGGGGGTGGGGGAGTTACCTCATTAGCAATAAGTGCAGACATGCAGACATTCCCTACACAAAACCTCTTTCAGCAGCATCAGAAAGAGAATGCTTTTCGCATGTGTCACTTCTCAGGTCCAAGCCTCTAGCACGCTTCTTGTTATATGCAATTAGCTCCATGCCAAGATTTAGTGCATTTCATAATAAATCCCTTGACCGCATTAACTGTAGGCTTGGCAAAGTTGGAAAGGCTCTATTCACGAAGGCAGAAAACAAGCCACAGGACTTATCCCACAGCAAAACGCACTTGCTAGATGCCAGCACACTACAAATTTCAACAGCCCGCCGTGCCCTCCCCGCATCTCTCCCCTCTATTTGGGGTAGAGCAGGGGGCAGAAAAATACAACCTGCCATGTGATTGTGATTAAAGAGCATACAGGGGAGAAAAAAGCTACAGACATTTGCTTTGTTTACTTCTTCTTCCTCCTCCTCCTAAATCTTGTGACTAGCTTATTCCTTTGACCTAACCTCCAAACCCACCCGCTCCACAAAAAACTGAAAGGCACTTCATAGATGAGGGGCACGGTTTACCCTCATTTAAACAGTAACCATCTGCTGCTTGCAGGAAGGCTGGGGCTCCTTCTCAGGTCTCCTGTTTGGGAGCAGGAAGGCTGTGATACATTATGTGATGCTGCGTGGGAAAGATCTCCGCAGGGCAGCAGGAGGCAGGAGAAAAGAGGCCGCATGGAGCACAGGAGCCCTTCCTCTGTCCACGGCGCAACAAAGGACCAAACCTCAGAGTTGTTTTAATGACCGTTTTTAGTGAAAAAAATGACTGTAGCACTGCAGAGTGGAATATGCAGGAGCTTTGGTATTGCACAAAACTAGATTTCAATCTTACCTTGCTTTCACTGTGCTAGTTAGAACTTCCATTTCTTCATCTAGGAAATGGAGATAATACAGAGTTGTCACAGGGCTTAGAAATGTTCGGCTCAGAAAATGCCTATACAGTGGTGGGGGTGGGGGTGGGGGTGGGGGTGGGGGAAACACCTGTAATCCCAGGACTTGGGAGACTGAGACAGGAGGATAGCAGTGTCAGCAACTTAGCAAGGCCCTCAGCAATTTAGTGAAACCCTGTTTCAAAATCAAAAAGCAAAAGGGCTAGGGGTGTTCAATCCCCCATTTCACAAACAACAACAACAAAAATTAAAACAAAAATACTTATCACAACATAATTAATTCTAAATGTTAAATTATGACATATTATTGACATAAAAACCTAATTTAATCACAAGTAAGTTGAAATAAAAATACAGAAAGGAAGGAATAAAATATCTTTACTAAAACTCCAGTAAATTCCCTTTTGGATAATACATTTGGAACATGATCATTGTACTATTTACAGTAAAAATTCATTAGGAGGAAGTCTCTCTTGGATCCCACACAAGAGACTTCTGGTACTGACATACCAAAAAAACATTATTATAAATTGCTTTCTGGTTCTTTGAGACTCTAGCATACATTTAAATCAAGAAAAATAAGACTCCTGAAATTGATATTTTATTTACAAAAAGAAAAACTATCCCCTTTTCAATTTAGTATTATGTACCACTGTATTAGCTTCTTGTCCCTTTGACAACGTGCCCCAAAAAAAAAACAACAACTTCAAGGAGGAAAGTCTTATTTTGACTCTCAGTTTCTAAGGCTTCAGTCCATGGTTGGCTGGCTCCATCACTTCCAGACCTGTGGCACGGCAGAAACATCATGGTGGAAGGGCATGGCGAAGGAAAGCTGCTCAGCTCATGGAAGCCAGGAAGAAGAGAGAGAATGAGAGGGGAAGAGGCTGAGAGAGGAGGTGGCTGGGGACAAGATATACCCTTCCAGCCCCCACACCATGACTTCCTCTAACTAGACCCCACAGCCTACAGCTTCTACCACCTCCCAATAAAGCCATCAAATTATGAATCCCTCAATGAATTAATTCACCAATGGGGTCAGAGCCCCGGTGATCCAATCGCTTCACAAGAGCCACCTCTGAACACTGTTGTGTTGGGGACTGAGTCTTCAACATATGAGCCTTTGGGGGACATACCAAATCCAAATTATAACAACTACAATGTTGTAAATGTTTCAATACTGGCAAAATGTCTTGCATTTTCAGTGTAAGAAACAATGATGTCCTTAGAAATATAGTTTACTTTAAGATAAATCATTATGATACATTGAGATATGTCATTACTGGCTATACTAACAATAAAATCCAACAAAATACTTCAGTCCCGTGTAAATAATCTTATAACAAAATGTTTGAAATTGGAACTGGCCTACAAAATTTGATCAATGGGTCACTTAACTTATGAGTACAAGCAAAGATATAGTTTTCCTCTGCCTCAATCACAGTTTCACTACTTACCAATTTTGGACCAGTCACTATTTGATTTCTCTATACTTTAGTTTCCTTATCTGTAACATAATTAGTATAGCACCTGTCACAATTGTTGTAAAAAAATTAAATAACTTTTATAAGGTGCTTGGAACAGTGCCTGATACATTGAAAATGTTTAAATCATTAGTATTGCTATTTTTCATATTTTGATAAAGAATCTTATAGTCCTTTACCACCACCTATTTCTATTGTCTATACAACAAAGAGCTTTCTCTATTTTCATCTTTTGCTTTTCACTCTTCTTGGATTTTTCAGTTGGTATATCTTGTCTCTTCTCGGGGTCCAGCCCGAGAGTGGCACGAACTGGGCAGGGAGGCGAGTGTCGATGGCCCAAGCAGCACCACAGGCCGGGAGACAAGTCAAGCAAGATCTCATTTATTTAGGGAAACAGTCGCACTTTTAAAGTAAAGGCCATAAAAGAAATTCCAGAGAGATAAGCTGGAGCCCAATGGGACAAGAGGTAAAGCAGTTTCCGCCCCCCTGTGACCTATCATAGGCGAAGGCACCCATTTTAAGGAGGTCACTGCCTATAACAGCCTTCCTGTGGTCAGGGGGAGTTATCTGCAGACCCTCCCTCTGCGGCATCTGCCAGCCCCATTTTGCCTTTGTTATGCTGAGACACTGCCACATGGAAGAGGCCTGGTACTCTAGAGCAGGCTTCTGTTAGTCCACCAGGCCCTCTCGGGGCACTGGGTGGAGGGCCCAACAGTCTCTACCATTATTTTAGTCTTATATGCATATTTATTTATTTTTAAATACTCACCATCATTCCCTTTACTGAAGTTTCCCCAGTTTTCATTTGTTTGGACCCAGCTCCTGCTCTAGTAGTTTCCTTAGAAAGAGCAGATGGGTACCAAATTATCCTGTTAAATACTGCTTTTCTAAAGTCTTGATATTTGGAGGATAGTTTGGATAGAGAGTCCTTGGTTCACACTCTCACTGAGAATAACAACAACAATAATAAAACTATTCCATTGGTGCCTTGCTTTGAATGTTAGTTTGAAAATATGACGCTAGTTTCTGTTTTGCCTTTCTACATGACTTGCTTTTTTGCCTACTGGCCTTGAGGATTTTATCATTTTCTTTGAAATAGGCTAAATCTCCAAGTTGATTATGTGGGGCTAATTTTCCCATGTAAGCACCACTACTGTGCAGAGAGTCAGGTGTTTTTGTTTTCTTTTCTATTCCTGAAAAGTTTCATTGGATTGTTGTTTCAATTATTAGGTCCATGTATTATTGATTTTATTCTCCAGAAGCAAATAATACAAATATTACTCCTCCATTGCCTGTTTTCCATTTCTCCTACTTTCTCTATGACCTATTTTGTTCCTTTGTGTCATTGATATTTTCTTGGTAGTTTTCTTGTCTTTCTTTAGTGCCCTTTAATAATTTTCATTTGAGTTTATACTCCCTTAAGTGCGCTGTATTTTGTCTTCACTCTTTAATTTTGTATTTTTCTTCCATTTATTTGCCAAGTTCTATACACTGTTTTTTTATTTCTCCTTTTTTTATCCATTTTTTAGTTTTTCAATTCCTGATTAAAAGTGGTTTTCTTATACTTAAGTGTTTATTCAAATATTTAATTATATTCACAGTACACAGTTTTCTCCTGCTTCCTAGCTGTTTTTCAAAGTGGAGGCTGTATTTTCCTCAACTGATGTGTACAAAAATTCTTTACCTCATTTTCTTCAATGGATCTGCATAAATTTATTTTCTTTTTGTTCACTTTGTGATATTTGGGTATTTTATAAAATTCTGAGTTTAAAGGCTCATCTTTTTGTCAGTCTTGCAGAGATTCTTCAGCTGGTTTGTCTGGCTTATATGTTTACTGGTTTATTTTGATGGCAGGGAAAAGAGACATGAGTCCTCCCAGTTTGTGGAGTTTTTTTTGTTGTTGTTGTTTTAAAAAATCCTAAACATACTCAGTTCCTGCTTTTCCCCTCTACCATCTGTGTTAGTCAGCTTTCTGTTACTGTAAGCAAATATTTGAGATTATCAACTTAAAAAGAAGAAAGGTTTTTTCTCACAGTTTTGAAGGTTTTAATCCTTGATCACATAGCTCTGTTGCTTTTGGCTATGTGGTAATGCACAGTACTTCCTGGTGGAAGCAAGCTGTTCACCTCATGGCAGACAGGAAGAAAAAAAAGAGAGGAAGGGGCTGGAGTCCCACAGGCCCCTTTGAGGGCCTATTCCCAGTGATCAAAATCCTCCCACGAGGCCCCACCACCTCCCAATAACACCACACCAGGGACCAAGCCTTTAACACATGGGCCTCTGGGGGACACTCCAGATGCAAACTATAACAAAACTGCCAAAGAACTCTTCTTCCTTCCCTTTTATCTTTTTTTCTTCACTGAAAAGCTTTGAGTTGGAAGACTATCCTATCAAATTATTGGTCTGGCCATTTAAATAGCTCATGCTTTGAAATCTTTTCCTCATAGTCTTGCCCCCAGTCTGCTCAGTTTCTTCTCTAGTGCTTCCAGATTTTGTTATATGTGACCTTTGTTATGGTCTCTCCAATTCTTCCTCACACCCTTTGCCCAGGGTCCCTCTTTGTCTTTCCAACAGTGTTTCCAGTCTGTGTGTGCACACTGCAAAGCTCTGTAGAATGACGGGGGGGGGGGGGCTGCAGGGCTGCAGGGCTCACAGGCAATTTGCAGCCGTGGCACTCTGTGTCTTTAAGTGATACTGTTAGTGTATTTTTACAAGGAAATTTATTCAGTCTACTTTATTGCATGTCATTTGGAGAAGTTACCTAGTGCAAACTCTCCACTTTCTTTGGCTATCTGTAAAGTATGTGTTTGTTTTCTTTTTGTTCATTTGTTTGTTTTTTTGTGGTACTGGGGATTGGACCCAGGAGCATTTTACCTCTGAGCTATACCCCCAGCTGTATTTTTTATTTTTTTATTTTGAAACAGAGTCTTGCTAAGTTGCTGAGGGCCTTACTAAATTGTTGAGGCTGGCCTTGGACCTACAATCCTCCTATCTCAGCCTCCCAAGTACTGGGATTACAGGCATGCACCACCACACCAGGCTGCATGTGGTCATTTGTTAAAACAATTCCCATTACTTTGAAAAGAATATGTATTCAACAGTTTTACAGTACAGTATAGAGCACAGAGCCATTATATCAAATGCAGTGTTTCTGTGACTCAACTCTCCAACATGCTCACTGACTTGGGACCTGCCAGGTCGATCAAGAACAAAGAACATTATGTTCAAGCCGATCACAAAGAGCCACTGTTAATTTCTCCTGTAATTCAATTAATTTTAGCTTTATGTTAAAAATTAGAACCAGGCTTATAGTTAGAAATTTTTGTATCTTTCAGAATATTTTTATCCTTTACTTTTTTATCTGTAGTAATTCTTTTTCTTCCTAAAGTGTTATTTCCTATTATGTCACATCTATCCAAGTTTACTCTTTATTATGATTTGTCAGATGAATATATAGATATAGACACAGATAAATTGATCATTTGGCTGGTAGAATATTTCCACTTTTCATTTTAAACCATTTTTAATTTATATTTTAGACATGGCATTTACAAACAGCATATAGCTAGATTTTTTTCCCATTGCAGTGTGACAATCTTTGTCTTTGACCTAAAAATAGAACACATTTATTGTGATTGCAGGTATATTTGAACTTATTTCTAACATATTATTTTGGCTCTTTATTTTTTCCACTTTTACTAAGACTCCTCCTGTAGGGACAGTTGTGTTCCATGTACATCCTTTCACTGTGAGAGCCACATTTCCAGAGCTGTGACACCAGCACTCCATTAGATACAGAATTCTCTTGTTTTTTTGGACTACTGCTTTCTTAGGTATCTTCCTAGATCAGTAATGCATTTCAAAATTAAATTTAATATTAGACTGGAATTTTTGTATTATATATTTTTAAAATTTGGATAATTTTTAAAACATGCATTCTACCATAATGACAAAAATTGAAGTCATATTTTTCTATATAAATTTAACATTTCCTTCCAAAACCATGAGGCGGTCAGGCATTTTGGCAAATATCTTTTTTTTACAAGTTTCTTCCTTGGTTATAAATGTGTTAGCTCCAGTTAGAAACCACAGTATTTTTCAAATACTTTTAAACATCGATAATGATGATTTTCTAAATGAAAAAGCAAATTTTCAATTCACCCCTTTTTACTGTGTCTTCTCAGTTATTAGATCGAAAAAGGTATTACTAGCATCTGCATATCTGTTAGTTATTGCTGCAAAAATAAACTACTGAAAACTCAGTGACTCCAAACAACATTAATTACTACTCATGTGTCTACAGGTTAGCTGGGAGGGTCTTCAGTTCCCAGCTGGGTTCACTCAAGCATGTGTGGACAGATGCATGGTTGGGTAGGTGACTCTGCTGATCTTGGCCAAGCCTTCTTACATGGTTTTGGGTCAGCTGATTGGTGGCTGGTCCAGTAGGGCCAGCCTCAAGTAGAAGAAGTTGGCTCTGGCCTGCCTGACTGCTCACCTCCCACGTGGACAGCCTGTCCTTGTGCTCACAGTAATGTCGGAGTTCCAAAAGAAAACAGAAGTGAGCAAAGACTAAGACTCAGTCCGGAAACTGTTTCACCCTTACTCTGCGTACTCTCCTGGATAAAGCAAATCACAAGGCTAGCCCAGAAGCAAGAGATGAGGGGAAAGACTCCATACCACAATAGAAGGAGCTACAAAGTCATATTTGCAAAGAATGTAGATAGAAGGAGAAATTAAGGTTGTAGCCAATTTTGCAACTGATCAGCCATAATTTCTAAGTATAAAGCTTATGTTTGCACAGTGAAATTTCATAAAATGTCATCTAATTTGCATCTGACATCTAAATAAGGTTATGTGACATTTCTTTTTTTTTCTTTTTTTTTTTTTTGCGGTACCAGGGATTGAATGCAGGGGCGTTCTACCTCCGCGCTACGCCCTCGGCCCTGTTTTTTATACTTTATTTTGAAACCGGGTCTCATGAAGTTGCAGAGGGCCTCACTAAGAAGAGACAGAGAGACAGAGAGACAGAGAGAGCTGAGGCTGGCCGCGAACCCAGATCCTCCAGTCTCTGCCTCCCAAAGTACTGGGATTACAGGCATGCGCCACCACGCCCAGCTGTGACATTTCTTAAACTTTACTGAGGTGGTTATAACTCTTATCCAATAGGAGGAGACTCTCTATTTAACTTGAGGTCTTTTTTTTTTTATATAAAAGGAGAATAGGCAGCTAGTTAAGACCTTACCCCAAGGGCAATGGAAATCTATTAAAGGTTTTTAATTGAAGCCTTTAATATATCATTAGTTTTGAATCCTTGGAGGACCACTCTGGCTTCAAGATAGACATTAGATAGAAACAGGCCAGACTAGAGTCAGAAAATATATTTTAGTAGGTTATAAGTTATAGCAACAGTTTAGGCAAAAGATGAAATGCCCTAGATCAGGGTAATGATGGTGGAAATGCATAAGAGCAGACCAATTTAAGGGATGTTTAGGGCATGGAACTGACTATACTGTTAAATGTGTTTCAAAACATGTGCCAAATACACTCGTAATTCAAGGGATGCAATAAGTCCATCTATTCATGGACGTGTTGGCTTAATGAAGAATAGAGACATGGATAAAAAAGAAATCACATGTCCTCAAAGGATGATTGAAAAATCATTTGCTTTATCCTATCATAAACTGCAAATGTATCCAAGTTTTTGACATTATCTTTAGTTCTACAAATGGAGTGAAACAGGGTCACATATAACTTCCGTCTCTCATGTTTATTAAGCTATCAGACATTTACCCTATGATGTGGATATAAATGCTTTAGGCAGTGCGATTACTCTATGTTTTGTCATGGTTCACACTAGTCCTTATCATCTTACCCCCAGCCACCCTATTCCATCACCATAAACCCTCTGGGTTAGATAGCTTTTAATTTAAATTTACAATAGCTAGATGAAAGAAACAGTCACAAATTTACACTTTGCACAATCATGACAATAAAGCAAAGATAACTTACAGAGAAAATATTAAGCTAAATATGTATCCTATATTCTATACCTTAAACTTTTCTATAGTTCATATATATTGAGCAGATTTCAATAGGAAATCCTCCATCTAGAAACTATCTTTTGAATAAATATACTAGATTAAATGCCTATTGAATGTATTAAAATATATTATATAATGTAATATAATTTTACCATAAGAAATTATATTTCATAATGTAAAATTATATGTATTGAGGAATATATTATGTTATGACCATTACTATAATATTTATGTTTATGTTTATATAATATATTCCTTAATACATATATTACAATATGAAATACATTCCCTTTGAATAAAAACAAATTAGGTTAATAAGCTGTTTGTTTTGCATGAACAATCTTAAATAGTGTGTGAAAATAGAGGAAAGGTATAAGCAGCAAATAAATGAGCATGTATATCGATTACAAATAAGAGACTCTTGGGTAATGAGCTGTACAGTAATATCTGATTAGTAGCAGAGACAAAAAAATACAAAATAAGAACATCTACAATGTCAACGTGATGGGATGAAAACCTCCATTCCATCTTCTTGTTTGAACTTTAAGTAGATGCTTCTGAGATTCTGACAAAGTTATGGACCAGAAAATGTACATATATATAAATAAGGGATGTAGCTTCAGAGTTCACAGACACCCTGTTCTAAAAAGCTTCTTTGAGCAGGCAATGCATGCCTGTAATCCAAGTACTTGGGAGGTTGAGACAGGAGGATCACAGGTTCAAGACCAGGCTCAGCAACTTAGTGAGACTCTCTAATAAAAGAAAGGTCTCTGAACTGGAACCCAGCAGCTCTCTCATCAGTGGATTAAAGGAAGTGGGTTCAACTCAGTTACTTTTCCAGGTTTACTTTTCAGTGTTTCTAATGGGGTGCCACCAGGAAGGTTAGAGAAGGAGAAAGAACACTGCATTGAAAACTGGGTGCAGCCTAAAAACACTATCGAACCCTGAGAAGGGAGAAAGGAAAGGAAAGGAGATGGGAAGGGGAGGGGAGGGGAGGGGAGGGGAGGGGAGGGGGAATCCTACTGTTTCTCCTAATTCTGCCTGGGGCCAGTTCTGATACTGCTTATAAGCAACTCTGAAGCTGAGTTACCCATTTAATTTGCACTTCCAAGCAAATCATAACTATGATAATATTTTAAACTATGAATTCATGACATAAGGTCAATGTGTTTTGAAAACCCACTTGAATTTACCTTTGCCTCATGATTCTGGAGGAGGTCTGAAAACCCTATATAAACACTCTATCTTTTAAGAGTACTATGAGTCAGACAGACCCAAATTCAAGTCTCTATCCTACAATTCTAGCTGGGTTATCCAGACTAGGTAAATAAAGTCTGTGCTTCTGATTTTCCTCATCTGTAAAGAGAAGACTATAAAGCCTTCTCCCCTTTAAAAAGTTGTCAAGAAGCCGGAATGAAACAATATCCACCAAGTGGTTAGCACAGTACCTGGCAGGTAGAAGGTAAATGCAACAAACAAGAGTAAGGCAGTGACACGGCAAGTGGCCATTCTCCAGCTAAGCATTTGTATCTCTACTCCTATTGTCCACCCCAAGCTAAAGTCTGATAAGAAAAATAATGTTTCTTGTTTCCAAGATGAAGCAGATCTATACTTGTTTCCATATGAAACATAAGATATATCTGGGGAAAGAATAGTACTTACATCCTGAAACAGAAAAGACACAAATGCCTATCCTGTTTCCTCTGTGTACTATTAAGAAAATCTTTCTTTATGGAAAGGGAGACAACATGGGGTGGGGGTGGAGGAGTTACTGCCAATTGAATCTGGGGACAGTCTATCTCCAAGCTACACACCAGACTTTGTTTTTTTTTTTAACAGGGTCTCGCTTAGTTACTGAGGCTGCCCTCAAACCTGCAATCCTCCTGTCTCAGCCTCCTAAGTATTGGGATTACAGGCATGTACCACCA
>PVJS01010275.1:0-48434 GCA_004027185.1 Glis glis | reverse complement strand
CATCTCTCTGATTGCTAATGATGTTGAACATTTTTTCATACATTTATGGGCCATTTGTATTTCTTCTTCTGTGAAGTGTCTGTTCAGTTCACTTGCCCATTTTTTGATTGGGTTATTTGTGTTTTTAGTGGTGATTTTTTTAAGTTCTCTGTATATTCTACATATGAGTCCTCTGTCAGAGGGGTAGCTGGCAAAAATCTTCTCCCATTCTGTCGGCTCTCTGTTGAGGTTCTTGATTGTTTCCTTTGCTGCACAAAAACTCTTTAGTTTAATGCAATCCCACGTATTAATCCTCATTTTAGTTTCCCGTGCCTTTGGGGTAGGTTTTCCTTTCTGTAAACTGTGAGGATCCTACATACCTATCAGGACTATCTGTGTGTTTAAGATAAGGTTTGTGAAATTCTTACTGTCATTCTGGAAACAAAACAGACTTATGAAAATGACAGTTTTTATTATTCCAGGCAGAGGAAACATGCTTTTCCCATTCTGGAATGTCTTTTGGTACTTTCATACCTGTCACACTTCTACTTATTATGTAAGTCTTAATTCAAATGTCACATTATTTATTCAATTAACATTTATTAAGAGCCAAATAATGCTACTTGCCATAGCAAGGTACTGGGAGAGAAAAAGCTAAAAGTGATTTCTGATCTCAAGGATGCTCACTTTAATATACAGTTTAATAGAGCATTATGTAAAACATGGGAAGTGCCCAAAAGAGAACTCCAGGGGTTTCCAGGGTCAGAGGACAAGCAGAAAGGGGTGTCAGAGAAGGAGAACTGGAGGAGATTATATGCAATTCCCCTTCCATAGGTTAGGAGGGGCTTCCCAGAACTTTGAGGCCAAGTGTTCATGGGTCCTGTGAGCCCAACATGTGGTCTGTTATCTCTATCAGGGCGCAGTCCATAGTGAACAGAAGGCCTGTTTCAATGCCTAGCTCTGCTGTTAGGCAGTGAGCAACCTGAGTGCAGGTGCAAGCCCATGACTCTGACTCAGATAATTTTCATCTAACCAACAGATGAGGGACCAACACAGAGAGGGGTTTGATGATTGCCTCTAAGAACTGAACTGAATTCACATGGACTCTGAAAGGATAGGTGACTAAATCGCAGGAAAAATGAAAACCACAAACTGCAGGGCAGAGCTGAGGCCAGCTGCTTGGAATCTAAGGGAGACAAGAGGCAGAGACAGGTGACTTCACCTATTGTTGTGGAGGGAAGTTTGGGTTCAGAGCAATGGCATGCTGAAGGCAATAGTGCCATATATTACTCTCCAGACAACACGCCTCTTTTTGTGGCCTGTGATCTTACTCTGGTTGAGATGTGAGGTCCATGGCCCAAGACAATTCCTAGTGTGAATCTTTTGGTTTGCAATGCAGTCTCTTCAAAATGGGCACAAGACAGAGTTTCAAATTTCATTCTTGTAGGATTTCTTAGCAAAACTCCAAGTTTTTGTGAGGTTAAGCAAAATTCATGACATGTCAATACGAAGCATTTTTAGCCTTTGGTAATGACTCAGTGGCTTTCTAAACAACGTTGTGTTCTGTCTGGTTTCTCTACCTCATGTTTGCCTTAGTGAGCTGGAATGGAAATTTCTTGCCCTGGTTGGCTGATTTCATCTTTGATTTAGCAGTCTTATCCTCCACTTTCATTTTGATTCAATATTAGATGTTCTTGTTCAATCCACTGTCTTGAAATCTTGCCAAATTACAAATAGGCAGTTTCAACAAGAGTAATAAAAATGGACAGAGTATAATGAAGAACATCAATTGTAAGCACTGCTTAACTTCCTACGAAGTTCAAATGAGTTCTTGGCCCCAAGTGGAAGGTGAAAGAGAAATATAAATTGATAATTTCGTGTTCACTTAAATGTAATAGTTAATAGTGGATGAGATAGGAAAAAGAAATAACAGCATTTAGTGTATATCTACTACATACCAGACATTATCCCACATGTAATTTATATCCTGTGGCAAAATAGGTATCACCTGAAAAAATAGGCATCATCTCCATTTTTCAAGAAAAGAAACTCAGACTCAAGTTAAGGTTAGTAATCAGTTAAGAGCAAAAGCAAGAAAATGCTGGTGGACAATATTTTTTGTCTATCAGGCTCTAATGTTCATAGTTTAATTATTATAAGATTCATCTAAAATTAAATCACAGAACCAAAAAAAAGAAAAGAAGGAATCAAACATTCCTGAAACTCCATAATTTATCACAACAGAGGACTTCTTTTATCATCATTATAAAGAAGTAGTCTGCTTCATAATTGTGTGTGTGTGTATGTGTGTGTTGTGTGTGCATGTGTGTGCATGCCGGGTACTCAGCAACTTAGAGTTTCTTCTCTATATGCCATTGATACTGCATTAATGGAATTTCAATAATATTTGATGTCTTAACCAGGCTGGCTGGATATTATTGCCTGGCATATTCATATTAAAATATTGAACGTAACTTAAGAACCTCCATTGCTACTTCAGGGGCATCCAGCCTGAGGACCACTGATAAAATCTGAGTGCACTTCTGATCTCAGATCATGTGCATGTGAATAGAGTCAGCTGTAGGTCTTTAGCTCTCTTTGACTTAAGTTATTTTATCAGACATGTTATGGGTTTCTTATTTATTTGGATTTCCTTCTCTAATAAACCAATATTATGGTAATAAGATCCCAGACTCTAACATTTGGAGAAAGTTGACATTTTAGTCTATTATAATCCTAGAAAGAGTATCAGTTTTGAAATTGTTCAACCAGCTATACTTTGTGTTTCATTGATCTGTTTTGCACTGAACATATTTTTTCATGTTTTGAAATGACAATACAATTATAGCACATTCCATATATCTGTTATTGCCAAAAGTGACCTTTTGATTGTGTTCCTTTTGTAATATCAAGGAATCATTAAGGTTTCTATAAAGAAAACATAAACAAATAATAGCTGTTGTTAAATTATAACACTGACAATTTAATACTTATTATAAAGGTTTGACCTCAAGGGTTATGTATTACATGGAGGAATATTTTGACCATTTACTTCCGGAGCACTGGTGAGGTCAAAGAACTGATTAATGAGTATATAACCCAGAGCTCCTAATGTTTGTGTACTAATTAGGTAATGTCTATGTACTACTTAGTGCTGCCCCTGGACTCCTGAATGTTAAACATCTTTAGTGGCCCTTCCCAAATTAGCAAACAGAATTGCACGCGGGACTTTGGTCACTAGATGCCAATCTGCCTCCCCAGCCAGCACCACAACTACTTCCTTCTGGATCCATCAGAGCCCTTGCTGGACTCAGTACATCCAGGAACATCACCACACCTCCTTTCAGTGGCTTCCTCACACCTCCAGGCTGACAGTCTCCCGACTGTTCCCCATTCCATTGTTATCTTTAATATAAGTCTATGAGCTTTTTCATATAAGCCTATGAGCTTTTTCAATTCTGAGATTTTATTTTCTGATCACTTTTCCCTGTTAGGAAATGAGGGGAAACAAAAATAACAAGATAAAGTGGCAGAGCTTAGCAAGGTCTTAGAGTCACAGTGCCTTGTCTATTTTCCTTAAGACCACGATAGTGTAGTGTTTAGGACAGACCTTGAATCCAGGCTCTCTGAATTTGAATCCCATTGTCTGCCACTCATCTGCATATTCTTGAGCAAATTAGTCAACCCCCTTTGCCCCAGCTTCATCATATATAAAATGAAGATTAATAATAATCCCCTTTTAAAAAGGTCATACGGAGGATGACAAAAGTTAAGGCATATAGTGTTGATAGCATAGCTCAACCCATAGTATGCACTCAATAAATGTTAGCTATGATTAGCTACTATTAACTCTGGAGACATCCTTCTCAGTTGCCCTTCGCTTTGATCTCTGGAGATGAGCTTCTCAGCAACTCCTCTTCCTTCTGAACCCATCCTGAAGCCAGCTCAAAGCCTGATGATTAAATAAAACTGCATGTTTCCAGGAGAGTCAGCAGTTCTGAGAGGCTCCAGACTTGGTGACCTCCTGCACACTAGCCTGGCCTTGACCTATGCCCCATGGACAGCTCTTCAGTGCAGCAGCACATTGAAAGGGCTCCAGAGGCAGACCGCCCAGTTAGAAGCTCTGGCTCCGTTCTCTTCTTCCAGGCTGGGTGATCTTGGTTTACCTTGGGCAAGGGCTTAACCTTGCCATGCATAGTAGTGCCTGACTCATAGGGTTACACAGATGACATTAGTCCAGTATTTATAAAATGTTTATAATATTACCTAACAACAAGTAATAAATTCCATGAGTTTCTTTAAAAACCAATTACTATTGGTTTCTTTAAAAACCAATTACTATGTACTTTTTTATCAAAGAATGAAATAGCCCATGTGGGAGTGTGTGATATGTGTGTGTTTGTGAATGTGTGTGTGTGTGTGTGTGTGTGTGTGTGTGTGTGTGTGTAGAAAGATTGATTCCTTTGGGGGGTTATAGGAACTTATTAAACCATACTCATAAACTCCTAAAATACTACTAAACTTCATTTAATGACTTTCAAATTCAAAGTAGCCACAGTCACCCAAGTAATTAATTTCACAAAGTTCTGAAAAATAATTCTTTCTTTGTTGTTTGTTTTGTGGTACTGCCGGTTGAACCCAGGGGAATTCTACCTCTTAGCTACACCCCCAGCTCTATTTTATTATTTTTATTTTGAAACAGAGTCTTACTAAGTTGCTGAGGGTCTCACTAAATTGCTAAGTCTGGCCTCGAAACCTGTGATTCTCCTGTCTCAGCCTCCCAAGTACTGAGATTATAGGCATGCACCATCATGCCAGTCTTCTGAAAAATAATTCTTATACAAATTAAATCCACTTCCAAAACTTTGTATATAAAAAAACTTTTCCTGCCTAAATTGCTTAGAAACAAATTTATATGTGATAAAAAACAAACCAATATCAATGTTTCAATATAATGAGAAAGTTGAAAGTGATAGAGAAGTACTTTAAGTAAATTTCTGTAGTCATTCATAAATTTTAAAACATCATACTGAGTACCTACTATACATCAAACCCTGTGTTAGTTAAGTGTTGGGAATAGGAAACAACAGGGAGTGCCTGTCTTTCTGGTGCTTACAATCAAGAAGGCAAGGAAATAGGAATAAAAATTATAGAGCGAAGCACAAACAGAGCAGGAAAGAGCAGGGGCCTGCCGGCTGTCCCACCTGCAACCACAGCTGCACCTCCCTGGCCCCCACTCTGGCGGGCAGTTTTACCTCCAGGGGGTATAGGGAGAAGGAGAGTCTAACTGCTTTTCTTCTTCAAACATAATGTGCATTGAAGAGTCAATGTGTGTGACTTTGTATTCACCCTGAGAAATGACACAAAGAAAAGACAAAGCCTTTTATGTTTCTATGGATAAGCACAGCGAGCACCTGCAGATTGATTTAGCTATTTTAAAAGAATGAAGAGAAATGACCTTCATGAAAAAGAGTACTTAAAATAATGCTACAGTATTTTTTTTCCTCTCCAGGAAGACAGGCTAAGCTGGTGGTTAAAGAGAGTTAAATACCCTGCAGTCTAAACTTAATTCCTTCTATTCAAGCCCTGGTCAAAGTTAAATCAAGTTTTTTATCATTACATAGCCATCTGTTAACACATTTTAAGGTAGATTCTCTGTGCATCTCTGGGTGCATCGTAGCCAATTCTGAGGCTGCACTTGTTACTTGGGGAGGTGAATAGACTACCAAAGCAGTTTTCCTAGGCAGGCCTGCTCAGAAATTGGGCCCATTCAGTGAATTTGCTGAAGATACAATTTTTGTCTTTTTTTTCATTGAATCCAGGGCTCTTAATAATATTCCCTCCCCTAACCCCACCCTGAGAATTTTTTTTTTTTTTGCAGTACTGGGGATTGAACCCAGGGGCACTCTACCTCCGAGCTACACCCCCGGCCTTATTTTTATCCTTTATTGAAACCGGGTCTCACGAAGTTGCGGAGGGCCTCACTAAGTAGCTGAGGCTGGCCGCGAACCCGGATCCTCCGGTCTCTGCCTCCCAAGTACTGGGATTACAAGCGTGCGCCACCACGCCCGGCTCCATCCTGAGAAGCTTTAAGGGACCACAGCTTTGTTTTTTTCAGAAAACTAAAAACAAATACACAAAAAGCAAAAACAAGGCTTTAGATATTCCCAAGCTAGCACTCTTCTCAGAAGTTTTCAGGAATATGATTTGTAGCATTATTGTTGAGGAAGAAATATGGCATTTATGGCATTTCTACCTCCATGCTACACCCCCCAGACCTATTTTATTTTTCATTTTGAAACAGGGTCTAATTAAGTTGCTGAGGCTGACCTTGAACCTGTGAGCCTCTTGTCTCAGCCTCCCAAGTACTGAGATTACAGGTGTGTGCTACCCTGCCCGGCTGAGGCTGCAACTTTCTAAAGGAAACCTCTGTGGACCAAAACCAAGGAATGCAGCTTCTGTAACTTGTTTCTTAGAACCAGAGAGAACAGTGTAGTCATTATCCATGAGGCTTCAGAACATGTCAGGTAGGGTCTCATGACCTGGCTCTATCTTTCCATAGTGCGACTTCAATTTCTTTACCTGTAATTCTAAGGGACCAAAAAGATTTCCCTTGCAAAAAATAATAATAATAATAATAATGAAGGTTTACAAAATCACACGGTAAACTAAATGCTCTGTATAATTATTACTCCCTCAAAATTGGAAAGATGTGGCTGGATGCAGTGGTTCATGTCTATAATCCCAGTAGTTGAGAGGCTGAGACAGGAAAAGCACTGGTTTGAGGCTAGCCTCAGCAACTCAGTGAGACCTTGTTTTGAAATAAATTTTAAAAAAGCTAGGGGATGAGCCGGGCATGGTGGCGCATGCTTATAATCCCAGTACTTGGGAGGCGTAGACTGGAGGATCCGGGTTCTCGGCCAGCCTCAGCTACTTAGTGAGGCCTCTGTAACTTCGTGAGACCCAGTTTCAAAATAAAGTATAAAATATAGGGCCGGGTATGTGGCTCGAAGGTAGAAAGCCCCTGGGTTCAATCCCCAGTACCGCAAAAAAAAAAAAAAAAAAAAAAAAAGCTAGGGGATATAGCTCAGTGGTATAATCCTGTTAGGTTTAATTCCATTATTACAAACACACACACACACACACACACACACACACACACGGAAAGATATTTTCTCAGAATATGAGAGAATCCTATCTCTTATAAAGCAGGTATCTCACCCATACCTTAAGAACCAAATTAGACCACTAGTCACTTTGCTTTGGGGCTTGATTTTTAGGCTAACACTTCTCGATAGAGAAATAGGGTGCGACGGCTGTCAACTTTTCTTCCATCACTTGGCACAACAACAAGCACTGCCTCTAGAGTAAATGGACATAGAAGGCTGCTTTTTATAACACAATGTCTGCTCTTCTTTAAATATGACAATAATAATATCCACACAGGCAACCAGTTTTTAAAGCCCTATTATATTTTTAGGCATTGTGCAAGGGAGTTTATTTATTTATTCATTTATTTATATTAAATGTGCTTTTATTGGTGCATTATAGTCTCACATTTTAATGAAAATCTTATTGACAGTGACATACATGCACACAGCACTTGGTGCCCCCCACCTCCCCATTTCCCCCCTTCCCGATAGAGAGTACTGAAATTGACATTGATATATTCTCATATGTACACATAGTAGATGGTAGAAATTTCATTAATGAACCGCACTCTTCCCCTTCCCCCTCCCCTTCCCTTAGATCACCTCCCTGGCTCCACTGAGGCTTCTCCACCATTGTCTGGAGTCCCTCTGATATGCCAATTACTCCCTAGCTTGCACATATTAGAGAAAACCTATGACCCTTCAGCTGGGTGTGGTGGTGCACGCTTGTAATCCCAGTACTTGGGAGGCTGAGACAGGAGGATCGCAGGTTCAAGGACAACCTCAGCAAGGGAGTTTATATGCTACCTTTAATACTTATAACCACACAAAAGGGTTGCTATATCATTCCTGGGGGGGGAGAGAAAGAGAGAGAAGAAGACGAAAAAGAAGAAGAAGAAGAAGAAGAAGAAGAAGAAGAAGAAGAAGCTGCTGCTGCTCAGAGTTAGTATCTCACCACATAGAAGTATGTAACTGGTAAGTGGAAGATTGGAAATTTGAAACTAAATCTTTTCTCTAAAAGTTGTTTTTGCCTCTTCATTAACTGGCCTACTACATGTGTAGATACAGTAATATTAAGACTCAGAAAAGAATTCCCATGTTTTCCTGGGGCCGACCAGGGTCTTATAGAGGTTCATGTGCACATTGTAAACCTACCCCACTGCTTTGCCTGGAACGGCAACTGAATTCAGAAGAATGAGAACCTCGTTGTATGTAAGCAGCTTCCTGGGTGAAAGAGTCCTGTACCTTGTTTTCTTTGTCTTTCTCTCTTTTTTTGGTACTGGATATTGAATCCAGGAGCATTCTATGTTTGAGCTACACCCCTAGCCCTTTTTATTTTGAAACAGGGTCTTGCTAAGTTTCTGAGCCTGGCCTTGAACCTGCCATCCTCCTGTCTCAGTTTCTCAAATACTGGGATTACAGGTGTGCACCACCACGCCCAACTCCTGTACCTCTTTCACACATCCTGACAAAGTGTTCTTTCCAAGGAGTAGCTTGAAAATGTAGGACAAAAAGCACTGTAAACACATCGAAGATGTCTTATTGTAATGAAGTAATGTTTTAAGTAGAGCAAGAAAAAAATGGGAAGAGTAGAAAGAGAACAATTCTTGTAGGTACAAAATAAGAAGGTATTGAGGACACTTGAGAATGGTGTGTGAATAGCAGGAGATCTGGATCACTAAGCCCAGAGTCTCCTCTCATCCTCTGCCACTGTTGCAAGACACACGGCCTCTTTTGAATTTGGAGCTTGCACTGCTAAGGAAACACACAGCTTCCATTTATAGGAAAATCATACTGCAGCAAGTTCTTGATTATCTGCACCCTGCAGAGCTGTGTTAAGAAAGTTAATATCCTTGCATGGAAAGTTTACCCAGGAGCTTCGAAACCATGACCTTACCCTCTGGGCACTTCAACTTTCTAAATTGGATAAAGAGGAAGCAGTCAGGAGTAAGGGAGTGAGAATTGGTTTTGAAGTCAGGCAGACTTTGTTCACATCCTTATTCCTCTAGCTAACCAGCTATGCATCCTTGGGCAAACATAGAGTTTCTATGAACCCCACATTAGTATCAGTAAAATGGGGTTATAATATCTGTCTTTTCTAATGAATATACCTGGTACATAATGGGGCTTAAATGAAGGTTGGTTATTTCAGTCTAAAGCCTGGGGGCATATTAATACCTCTCTTCTGAGAGAAGGGTCCCCATCTTCTACAAGGACAAGCTATAAAGTGGCTGTGCAAACCATCTTTAAGTGAGGTGTTGGGATGAAGTCCCAGCACCACAGGTGAAATCCTCCATGCTCCATTTTACTAATTGCTTGTTCTCCAGTGGAGTGTGTCCACCGCTCAGATGGACATGGGAAATCCAGTCCCCAGCATTCAGGTCAACTCAGAGAAACGCACAACCCAACAATCTGCCATATTTCTTCCATAATGATGCAAGGCATATTATTGAAAAGAGTGTTGAAATACCTAAAGCATTGTTTTTGCTTTTTTGTTGCTGTTGTTTATTTGCCTTTAGATCTCTGAAAAGAACAAAGCTCTGATCCTTTAAAAATCATCAGGGTGGGGTGGGGGAGGGGTTATTATTAAGAGCCCTGGCTGGTCATGACTAGCAAGAGCTATGTGGCTTCAGGCAATCTATGCACATAGTACATGGGACAAAATAAGCCCTTTGCCCTAAAAAAACAGGCTCTTTCCATGCAAGTGGCTCCATGCAAATTACTGATGCTACAGGGTAGGACCACCTCCAAGGCTGTAAATGAAAGAGAGACTTCTCAAAAGCATTTAAATCAGGCATAAATAAAGGATGCCAGTTGTTTTTAGAAGCTGGCAATTAGGAAGGTGTCTATGGGTAAGCAGAAGAAAGCTGCCTCTAGATTACTTCTTTGGACCTTAATTCTTTGGTGTTTACTTGATATCTTTGTGAGGCCAGGCAGGGGGCCAGAATAACTTCAGCAGATTTCTCATCACCCAGAAGACAAGCACAGCATGAGCCACTTGGATGCTTCCAGTCTGAGAGAAACAACCAGAATTCACCACTTCATAATGTAAAAGCCCTTGCTCTAGAATATAATGGCCAGGAAGGTCAATTTTGGTTTAAAAAAAAGGAAGAAAAGCAAAACTTCACAGAGCATAGGATTTTATATTTTAAAAAAAGAAAAGCAAAAATTTAAGCTTTTAGTCAATCCCTGCTGAGTAATATACTGACGGCTTGATTTAATTAAAATCATCACACATTTACTGCATACATACATGGTAGGCACCATGCTAGGTTCTGAGATGCAAAATGTCATCTGTCAGATGTTGGATAAGAAGATATCCTTGCTTCATACATTAACAGTGTAAATTATAACTCATGTATGTTCTCTGTCATTAAAGTGTATGTCTTTGCAATTGGATAATGCATATATAAGAAGTTAAAGTATGTTATCTATAACTTCAGCCCCATTTTAGAATGTTGTTTAACATTTTTGCAAAACCTTGTAGGGAAAGGGAGCTCTCTACTTGAAGAATTTTCTATTTCCGATTTTATTTTAAAAGCCATCTCTGTTAAACAAAGAAAAAAAATAAAAAAATAAATTTCTGGTTCATCATTCTGTATTCTTTATTCACTTTCTCCATTTATCTTTTGTTGCATAAGTTGATTGTTAACTATTCATGGAACAGTAAACAAATGCTTGTTTAATTAAGAACTTTGATCAAGGTTATAAATGCCAGTTATGTTATTTTCAGTATTGTTGGTTACGTTTGAATCTTCTTTATAATAAAGTACACTTTTATAATAAAAAACTGTATGTCTTTGTTTGTAAACTATTGTTGTAGGTATTGAGAGAATGAGTCAGATAAATATTAAACAAACAAATTTATATATGCTATGTTTATAACATAAATCATATTAATGATTATAAATCATTAATATATAAGTGACATTTATTAGGAAGTTTGCAGCCATCCTCAGCAACTTAGTGAGACCCTGTTTCATAATAAATGAAAATAGCTGGGGGTGTAGCTCAAATGTAGAATACCTCTGGATTCAATCCCCAGTACCAAAATAAATAAGAAAGAAAAGATGGAAGAAAGAAAGAAAGAAAGAAGGAAAGAAAGAAAGAAAGAAAGAAGAAAGAGAAAAAAAAGAAGGAAAGAAAGAAATGTTTTAGATACTAGAGGCATAAAAGAAGCTATAAAAGCACAAAGAAAGGAGAGATTCATTGTACCTGGATGTTGCAAGGTAGAAAGGCTTCACATAGGAGGTATATTTTAACTATACCTAGAAGAATACATACAATTTTGCCCATTGAAAAAATAGTAGAAGAGAATGTTTGCTCAGAACAATTCTTAGTACACACATACAAAAATAAATTATGACGATGACACCTTCTCTAGATCTACAGTTACAATTATCACCAAATTAATATTTCTTATGAAACAGGTAATTATGCATATTTGACAGTAATTTGTTCAATGAAATTAACTACAAGAAAGAAAGGCATTAGTCATCCTGGGCACATCAGACTACAGCTGTTCTTATCCAGGCATTTGCAATTGATCAGCATGATAGAATTGTTTTTTAAAATACTTTTACTGGTAATTGTAATGATACATTATAAGGAGATTCAAAGTGATACAAACATACACGCACATATCACTTGGTATATTTCCTTCTGCATCCCACCCAATTTCTCTCCCCTTCCCCACAGATGCTAGTGCGACTGGTAGTGATACGAACATAACATTATTTGAATTTTTTCCTTCTTCAATCCTCTTTTTTTGCTCCCCACCTCCCTCCCGAAATCCCCTTCCATTATTCTACTGGTCTCTCTCTTCATTTATCTGAAGAAGTCATTTTGTTACTTATTTTCTCTCTAGCTTCCACATATGAGAGAAAACAAAACATGATCCTTGATTTTCTGAGACTGGCTGAAGTCACTTAGCATAATATTCTCTAGTTCTATCCATTTTCCTGCAATGACATTATTTTGTTCTTCTTTATAGCTGAGTAAAATTCCATTGTGTGTATATACCACATTTTTATCCATTCTTTATTAACAAGCACCTAAGTTGGTTCCATAATTTGACTATTGTAAATTGTGCTGCTATAAATGTGGATATGCATGCTATAAATTTAGGATTATGACTTTAGGAGTGCTATAGCTGGGTCATATGGTGGTTGCATTCTTAGTCTTTTGAGGAATCTCCATACTGAACTCAGTAGTGGTAGTAGTAATTGACAATCTCACCGACAATGTATACGAGTTCCTATTTCCCCACATCTTTGACAGTATTTATTATTGTTTATATCCAGTGCAATTTTGGTTTGCATTTTCCTCACTGCTAATGATGTTGAACTTTTTTTCACATATTTATCGGCCATTTGTAATTCTTCTTTTGAGAAGTATCTATTCAGTTCAATTGCCCATTTTTATATTGGGTTATTTTGTCTTTTCTTTTTTTTGTATGTAGTACTGGAGTTTGAACCCAGTGGTGTTCTACACTCTGAGCTATACAACCAACCCTATTTTATTTTTTATTTTGATACAGGGTCTCACTAAGTTGCTGAGGCTGGCCTCAAACTGTAAGCTTCCTGTCTTAGCCTCCCAAGTACTAGGATTGCAGGCATGTGCCACCACACCTGGATCAGGTTATTTTCCTTTGCTGCACAGAAGCTTTTTAATTTGATGCCATCTCATTTATTGATTCTTGATTTTATTTCCTGAGCTTTGATGGTCTTATTGAGGAAGTCTTTATCACTGCCTATATGTTAGAGAATTGGTGCTATGTTTTCTTCTAGTAACTGCAAAGTTTCTCGTCTAATTTCTTGATATTTGATCCATCTTGAGTTGACTTTTGTGCAGGGTGAGAGATAGGGGTCTTCTTTTTAAATTTAATTTTATAGTCAAAATTTTTTTTCTGTGTAAAGAGAAATTTTCCAAGACTAATTTCATTCATCTATTTATCTATTTCCATATTCTTTCACTTAAAAGGTCTTTATTAAATACCTAGAGGATATCAATCCACCCTTGTGTCATTATCTCCATGAGTAAATATTATGTACTCAGTAAATGTTTCTAGATAACTTGCAGATGAGAGCTTACATCTAATTCATGATACAGGCAAATAACATCAATTCAGCATGACAACCTCTATCGTAGATACGTGAACAATATTGGGAGACAAAGAGGACCCCGCATGACTTACTAGCATGGATGTGGATATAGAGTGAAATAATTTCCATGTGCAGCCAATACTACACATACCTTTTTAATTGTATGCATACTCATTAATATTAACAACAGACTATGTATTGGGCCTCTACAAAGTGATTGTTACGGTGTTTAATGCTTGATATATGTTATTTCATTTTCATTCTCACAATATTTCTATAAAGTAAGAATTTGTAGCCTCTTTTACATATGAAGAAAGTGAGGCCCAGAAAACTCAGGTAACTTATTCAAGTAGCACAGCAACTAGATTGTGAACAAGATCTCACTGCTGCCAAAACCTGTGCTTGCACACCTCTCTTATCATATTTGTCCCCTTAATAAACCCTTGAAAAGAGAGGCCCCTTAGAATGACATGCATGATAGAACTGAAAGGGAGCTTAGAGAAGATTCTTCACCCTGTTGACTTCACCAAGGAAGAAACAGGATGATCTGTTACCTTGGTTACCAGAGCCTAGTTGCTAGCAGTGCAAAGGGTACATGTATTCTTGAATGTTTGTGTCATAGGTGAGCAGATTCAGAATAAATGCCAGTGCTTCCCACACTAACACAGAGGGCCAGGTGGATGAAAACTGTAGAAGAAATGAGATCTAGGAGCAAGGCTCTAGCTTTTTGGCCTCCATTTTATTTAGTTTCATTTTTCTCTATTGTACCAGACTGCCTCACTTCTGGACAATTACAGTTTCCTATGAATTATTATTAATATTATTGTTGTTATTATTATTATTATTATTATTATTATTATGTGTGGCACTAGGGATTGAACCCAGGGGAATTCTACCTTTGAGCTACATCCCCAGCCCTATTTTTTTTTAAGTTGTCTCACTAAGTTGTGGAGGGCCTAAGTTGCTGAGCCTGGCCCTGAACCTCTATGATCCTCCTGTCTCAGCCTCCCAAGTACTGGAATTATAGGCATGTGCCACCACACCCAGCGGAGTTATTATTTTTTTAAAAATGGCCAAAGTTAACAAAATTTAAATTTTTACCAAAAGGACATACAGGATTTTCCTTGATTTCTTCTCCAATGATTCAGGCATGGAGCCCCCAAATATTCACTATATGAGCTTTGCATTCAGATAATTTTCCCTGACAGGTCTTGTTCTTTGTTTTCTCCCTGAATCTTGAATACTTCCGTGTACCCCAAAGTTCCGCAAACCTTTGCGTTCTTGAACGTGACCATTAAGGATTCTCTGATGAAAGGTACATTCTGCTAATTCCCTAGTAACAGTTTTTTAATGGGGTTTCATGATATACAAATATTCCACTTTCAAAAAAGAGTTTAGTAGACTATGAAAATAAATTGTGACACTCAACAGAAAATACTAATTTTTGATAATGGGACCAATTCTGCATCCTACAGAATGAAGACTTCTGAGGTAGATGTTAGAGGTGAGGGGGAAGGCAGTAAAATGAAAAAGGTGGTGAGAATTTCCTGTATTAAATAAAGAAACTCAAGTGTTTGAATTTAGTGTTCTGATGAATTAGGTGCTAATGCACAAAGCCACTCACAGTGGCTGTGACTTGTTGAGTTCGTTTTTTTGTATTGTATTTTTAAACAGGGAACCTAAGTGCTGCATTTTCAATGAGGAAGCAAAATATATTTTGCCTAACTCTTCATTTGACAGGTTGGCCTCCTATTGGAACCTGGCCTGCAGCAAAACAGCGAGGCTGGCTGACAAATCTTGTCTTTGACCCCTTTGGTGTTGGGGTTGCTCTGAGACAGCCTGCAGCTTGGCCCCGAAGGCAGGCTCGAGGCCTATAGCCCAACTTCTAAGGCTTCCCCAGAAAATCACAGAGCACATCAATGCCACCACTCTATAAACCTATCTCCACACCTGGGCCAGCCCATAAAGCTGCTTAGAAATCTAGGAAGCTCCCTTTCCTCATTTTGTCTTCAGAGCCCATTCCAACTTCAATGATTTCCTAATTACCAAGTGAAAAGAATCTTCTTTCTCTTTTGTTTTAGGTTTTGGGATGTGGGAGTTTTGGCCTGAGACTGGACATTTTAATTGCTGAATAGAGACTATTATTGAGGAATTGGACATCTAATTAATTAATTGAGACCATCATTTAGAGGAAAAAGGTTCAGAAAAGCTTGGGCCAACTGGAGTGGTCATCTAAAGCAAAAGATGGTGGGAGGGCAGGAAACCTTATTTGTTCTGTAATATTGATGAAGCGACAAGGGACAGAGACAATAAGAGACTTCCCAATATCCTGTAACTTGTAAGAAGTAGATCTTGACTTTGAGGCCAGGAAGCCCTGCTCCTGTCTGCCTTGCCTCTCCCTGAACTGCTATTCACACTCTTCTTTATTCTCACTTTTTCAATAATGTACTTCAGAGGCTCTTCTGAGGAATTCATATTGATCAGTGTTTTAACAACCACATTATATCATACTGTGTAGAAACACTACAATGTTTTTAGCCAGTCACATATTGATGGACATGTAGGTGATTTTTAGTTTTTACTGTAAAGGGGAAAAGTGTTATAATAAAACCTTCCTGTAGATATAATTTGTGGAAGTATATATTCATGATAAATTCCTAGAAATTGAATTAAGTCAAAGAGTCTGTGCTTTTTGTAAAGTGGTCGGTACTATCAAAATGCCCTCCAAAGAGCCTGCCTTTGCATAAAAGCAAACATTCTCCTTTTTACCTTTCTGAGTACTTTGTTCCTCCTTTTCAATCCCTTCATTTCACAGTCCTGTTACCTTCCAATTGATTCTCTGTCTCTTTGGCTGCTGCTTCTCAGTCTTCTTTAGGGCATCCTTTTATTTTTTCTTCTTCTTAAATTTGGGTATTCCCAGGGCTCAGACCTTTTCTCTTGATCTATAGGTTCTGTCCATTCAATTGTACAATACCTATTGTTTACAACTTTTTTAGGGGGGAGTACAGAGGATTGAATTTAGGGGCATTCTACCTCTATGCCATACCCCAGTCCTTTCAATTTTTATGTTATTTATATTATCTATTTATGTTATTTATTTATTTATTTATGGTGCTAGGGATTGAACGCAGGGGCATTGTACCTCTGAGCTATACCCTCAACCTTTTTATTTTTATTTTTTTAATTTTGAAACAGAGTTTCACTAAGTTGCTGAGGGTCTTGCTAAATTGCTGAGGATTGGCCTGCAATCCTCCTGTCTCGGCCTCCCAAGTACTGGGATTACAGGCATGTGCCACCACACCCAGCTTATTTTTTATTTTAAAAGTCTCACTAGGTTGCTGATAGTCTCGCTAAATTGCTGAGACTTTCCCCAAACCTGTGATCCTCCTGTCTCACCCTCCTAAGTACTGGGATTACCGCCATGGACCATCATACTCGGCCTCACATCTTTATACTATGTCTGCTAGGACCAGCCCTGCCCTGCTCCTGTTATAAGTGCTCCACTAGAACTATGGTGCCAACAACAAACACATTATGCATTCAAGAGAAACTATGCCGCCCCTTTAGTTAGAATTCCACCAGGATATTTTTTAGTCTTTCTAACTCATGGGATACTGAAGTATATGCTTCCACTTGGGTCTCAGGAAAACATCTCTTGCTCCTCTTAGTATCAGGCATTCCCTGGCTTTGAGATGCAACAACAGGGTGGAACACAGTGAAGGAAAGGATGGAGGAGTTAGTATCTCAGGGCCTCTTATACCACTTCTTGGAGCATTTTTGTACCTTAGATCACTCTACAGGATTCTGAAACATTCCTATACACAAGATTTCCAGCTTGGGTCCCTCGTGCATACCCAATGATGATCAGAACTCAGCTGTTCTGTTTGTAGAGGGTTTCGTGCACCATGCTGGGCATTTCTTAGCAGATATAGAGTGGTACCTCAAAACTTCAGTGACAGCATCCATGAGTCACAAAATGAACCTGTCAATTTTGCCTTCTAAGGATCCAAGAGCTTTCTCCACCATTGCTACCACCGGCAATGGTGGTAGCAGTAGAACTTTTTTTTAACCACCACAGCCCTTCAAGTTTTCTGTGACCCTCATCTCACCTCACACTGAATCTCGAGGACTATCATATCTAATTCTTTATATATTATTATGAACTCTGTGAGGTCAGCAACTATGGGTTGTTTATCTTTGTATATCTTACAGTATCCAGCATAACTGGATATTCATAAACACTCGCTTTCTTCAAGACTAGGGAAGAGCCTAGCATGGGTCACTTTCCCAAGGAAACTATTTTTCGCTTGCTAGCTGTGCAAATTTTGCTAAGTCACTTAACCTCTCTGACCCCTATTTCCTTGTCTGTAACTGCCACACAAGATCATTAGGAGGATCTAATCAAACAACCAATATAAATGAATAAATCTGGTCCAAAGTCACCATTTCATAAGTCCTGTCATGCACGCCATTATTTTTATCTCTACAAAAGGACTTGCTGTTTTGTATAGTAACATTGATTTTCTTCCCTCTCTGTCTGGCCGCTGAGCCCAAGGTCATAGCGCAAATCTTACGATTGTACTTGGCACAATGATAATGTTTGTTGGATCAAAAGCTACTTCACCCCAACACTTTGCCTCATCACTATGTTCCCTTACTTCAGGGGTCTCCTAGCATGAAGTGCAGTGTGGGGGTGCTGCCTTCTCCTGGGACTCCCAGGTGGGACTGGCTGTACTTGTGTCTCAGCATGCTCCTCTACTTCCTGTCTGCCAAGGACCACCTGTCTCCTTCATGACTGGAGCTCTGGGAAAGTCCAATGTCTCCCCATCCTAATTCCTTAAGAAAATAGCCAGCTTTGGGGAGAAATATATCTAATGTTTCAGTGCATTTCTGGATTTCAGTTCCTCTTAATTTGAAGTTCAATTTGTGATATGTAGATAGATAAAGAATACATAGCTTCTGCTCCCTACCGCCAAAAAAGATGCTGACCAGCCATCTATTTGTGATATCAAAAAGTCTCTAATCTGTCTTGTGCATTGTACCCATCACTGACAGGTTTTCAGGGTAACATTACCCATCCTACTCCTTCCCAACCCATCCCTGTATCCTTTCATCCAATATCCATCCTATGATAGTGGAAACATAAGCAGAACATTGACCCATGGTCTAGAGTTACTCAAACATATTTTCATTCCACACATTTTAAATGTTGAACAGCCTACTTGGGATTCCTTGTAGGTATAATACCATTAATCCAAAAACACAAATAATCTTAAACTCCTTTGGAACCAAGAGTTTAAATGCTCTGTTATTCTGAGTGTTTCACTAGGGAACAGAGCAGAGAATTTAGTTTACGGGACACTGCACGTTGTTTCTCCAGCAACAAATACTAAGTCACAGAGAAAAGGCATATTTAGAGGAAAGGGTCCACGTTTGGAGAGATGAAGATGCCTGAAAACAGAGCATCAGAGTCTGATGCCAAATCTGGATGTAGCTCTTGGTTTGTCACTTCATTTGGTGACCTTGAGCAAGTCATAATCTCTTTAAACCTCTTCATACTCATCTATAAAATGATGACAAGAAAGTATTTTGTTTTCTTTAGAGGGTAGTTACCAGAATTAGATATATGTGCAAATGCTTGTAAATGGCATGAAACTATGCAAATGTCACCCTTAATTTCTATTAGGGGGCCTTTTAATCCACCCATGCAAATGTTTCATTAGCCAGTGCTCAAATCTTCTGGATGGCATTCTGCCAGTTCATTTCCATTCACTAAAATAATCAACATTCCAGTGGAATATTGATCTGTGCCTCAGAGTAGAAAGCCAGACTAATTTATTCATGACTTAGTAACAGACAAAGAAAAGACTTGTTACCTCAGGTCAATTTCCACCATGCACAAGAAAGGAGAGGGGACGAAACAGACACTGTTAACAACAAAGTCCCCCCACACACACACAACCTCTGCATGGAAAGAAACACACTCCTACAAAAAGAGAATTGTTCCATATGCACTGACAGGTTGGAGTCATGATACATTCAGTTCCAATTCATCCATCAGTAGCAAAGAAACTAACTCGTCCATGTGTGTAGCCAATCTAATCCTCCTAAAGTATTTGAAAATATATCCAACATCTGTTCAATTCTCTGCAAAGGCATCCATTCAATTCACTCAAACCAAGGAGGAGAACAAAACTCACCATAGAACCAAACAGATCTGCTTGCTAAAAAAGCCAATCAGTGTATATAAAAAAGTGAATCAGCAAAACAACATGAAACACTGAAATTTCAGAAAAAATAGAATACCTTTATCATACAAAGTGTATAGTCAAAGGAAATAAAAGGGCAATACTGTGTATATGAATATAGCAGTGTAGCAGGGAGGTAAGAGAAGGACTCCCAAGTAGACATTACAGGTCTAATATTCTATTCCTAACTGTGGGCCAAAGAGAATAAGAACCTTTCCCAGGATCATGCAGCTGGTAAAAGCTAAAGCAAATGTTAACCTGGTAGGACTAACTTAATTTCAAGTAGTCCCTCTCCCAGTGGGATTTCAACTATCATCATCATCATCATCATCATCATCATGATAATCCCCATAATCATCATGGTCATCAACAATGTATTTTACCCTAATGGCGAGAAAACTCATAATAGGGATGTTCCAGAAAATGGCAACTTGTTGAGTTCTACTTTAAAATGTGTGGGATATCCAAGCAATAGAAAACAGTGGGCTTTGATGGAATGGCTGCAGACAGAAATGCTGTTAAGAACCACAGAAAAGAGCAAAGAGCCAGTCTGGCTCCCTTCCCTTGAAGCATTCTTCCTCTGAAATCAGCCATACGGTCTATATATCAGGCAGAGTTCAGTTGCAGAATCTGGTCTCAGCAAGGCTTCCAGTGAAAATTCAATGTGTTTGTATATGGTATGGCTGTTCACCTCAGTTATGGATAATGCAATTTAAACAGAAATGTTTTGTATAGAAACAATTCCTAAATAGTCCAATAGGGTGGGTGGGCATCTTCTTCACCATTTCTTCCTTTTACCTTCTTCCTCCCTTCCTCCTGCTGATAGGATATAATGTAGACTGATAGCTGAATTCTGAATTTGCAGACCTTTTATGTTGAGATTGGTTTGGGAAACAAGATAGAAGGATCCTAGTTCCATGATAATCATAACTCTTCCATCCTCAACTGGAACCTTATTTCTAGGTTTCATTTACATGAGTGCTATAGACTAAATGTTTATACCTCTGAAATGTATATGTTGAAATCTACCCCTTATGTAATTGTATTAGGAGGTAGGGCCTTTTGTAGGTGATTAGGTCATTAGCATAGATCCCTCATGAACAGGATTCACGACCTTATAAAAGAGACCCCAAAATATTCCCTAGTCCTTTCTACCATATGAGGCCATCTATGAATCAATAAACAGGCCTGACATCACCAGATACTTAATCTGCTGGTGCCATAATCTTGGATTTTCCAGACTCCAGAACTGTGAAAAATAAATTTCAATTGTTTATAATCCACCCAATCTATGGTATTCGGTTATAGAAACTTGAATGGGCTAAGACAATGAGAAAGTAATTTCTTTCTTTTATTTCAAATGTCATATCATTCACAGATAAGATTAATTCTAACTAACATAAATATCAAGTCCAATTTGTAGGTAGCCTCAATCTGAACATATATTTTCAGAGTGGAGCTTTGTCTGGCTTTTGTGAGATCCTTGTTTTACTTGAAGTCCTGTCTGCACCAAGACCCTGCTCCTAGGATGTGGGCCCTGTAATTTGTCCCTGAAATGCTAGTGGGGTCTCCTGTATTGTTTTTCTAAGACTCCTTTCAGCTTGATCTAGGTCTGAACTGGAATGTCATCCTCTTAAGGTACCTCTTCACTACTAATAAATTTCTGGATGCAACATCTCTTGATGTTCTCTAGATATATAGATATGTCCACTGCTAGGAGATAGATCTATCAGCCTTTTGGGGCTGGGCAGTGCTTTTGTGACTGTGTGGAGCAAGGTATATATAACTTACACACAGATCTCACTGATCCTAGGAATAAAAACAATGTGAAACCAAATAAGTTAGCTGATGAACACCCCACACTTTTTCTAATCCCTTCGCCACTTACTAATCCTTGGAATTCTCCACTGGACACTGGTTTTCAACATTGCATCTATAAAGTTCTTAAGTGAACATGAGGTTTTAGAGATCACATGGCCCACAGAAGACCACCCTCCCATTTGACAACATCTGTAAGTTTGGAGGGTTCCCCAAAACCACACCCAATTTTGATAATTCACTTACAAAGATTCACAAATCTTACTGTTATGAGCTGTTACATTCACAATTATTGTTTATTACAGGAAAAGGATGGAGATTAAAATTATCTAAGGAAAGAAGTCCATTGGGCAAGGTCCAACAAAGGAACCAAGCATTGTCTTCTCAGGGATCATGGGCACATTACTCTCCCCAAATGGATGTGTAGAATTATACATGGAGTATTGCCAACCAGGAAAACTCACCTAAACCCTGGTTGGGTATTTGTCCCACACTGCCCACATGACTGACATTTAGTCTCCAGCCCTCTGGATACTAAAAGTCCAACCCCCCATCCTATCCCCCCATGATGGTCCAAATTCCCCATCATAAGTCACATTGTTACACTGTCCAGTGGTCTAAGCCCTGGGCAAACAAAGGCATTCCTATCAAACGTAACATTCCAAGAGCCTAGAGGTCAACCCCCAGGCACTGAGGGCAGTGGCCAGACCTCTCTTTGGACAAGATCAAGTGCTTCTCAGCACAAATCCCTTTCAACTCTCAGGATCCTGGATTTGACATTGGCAACTTCAGTATTTCATTGGACACCTGGCACACCCCATTTGCTCTAGCAAAATATCTATTGTGCTATGGTCTTTGCTATTTTCAGCATCTTTTTCATCACATATGTCTGTCTTATCCCCAGATGATGTCTTTAGCCCTGGTCTAATACCTCTTTTAAGTATGAATACAGAAGTAACATGATGGACAGACCAACCCGACCCAGAGTGGAAGCACTAGGACTAGAGGCAAGGCAGCAGAGGGCTGCTCTTGTGGAGGCATAAAGAAAACATTCTTCACTTTGCAGACTATGGTGGAACATGCTGTCAGGAAAGGAAGTCTACATCCCACAGCAGCCTTTTGATTTACACTTTTCACATGAAAGCCATATTCATCAGCAGTATTGGATAAGGAGAGATATATAAATACCCACATTGACCCAAGCAATGGAAAATATACCACAGAGGCAGATATGACTGCCTCTGACAAGGGCAAGGTGACTGAGTAGGCCTGCTTCTTTCTTTTACTTCCTGAATCTATGATTTAAGTGAAATTGGGGCCATAAAATGTCTCACCGCATGTTATAAATAAACTCTCTGACCTGAAGGACTCAAATTAACTTCAAGTTGTACATTTTTATAAAGAATACATTATGGTTTAGTGTAGGAGTGGGAGGATCTAATTCAACTCAAGCAGTGATGATTAATTAAAGTTAGTCGAAAATATTTCCCAGGGCTTGCAGATGGTCATAAAATAGATTTATGACTTTGTTACCATATATACTCCCTATCAGCTTACTACAGGTAAAGCCACTTATATTTTCTGTATATAGAAAACAACAGTAATACACAATTATTTTTTGTAATTATGTCCTTGCAAGTAGTTTTTCATTTTTTTTTAAATTTTTACTGTGTGGTTTAGAGTTATTCTGAGATGGTTTCATGGCTTGAAGACCCTTAAATAACAATGAGAAGGATGTTTTTTCTTCTGAGAGTACTGGAAGAATTTACCTTGTAGAATGGAGAGCAGGTTACAAAATCACAAATGCAGCATTTTAATTTAGCTGAGACAGCACCAGATTAAAAGCCAGGAGCCCTGAGTTCGACCTCTGTCTTAAACTGCATATGACCATGGGGACTCATTCATCCTCTTAACATCAGTTTCTTCACATGTAAAAATGAAATACGACTACTCCTCACCTCACCGGGGATTATCAATATGCTATGTTTGTAAAGTGTGCCTTAAAACTATAGAGTGTCATAAAAAGGTTAATTGCTATCATGTATGCTTTTTAAGTAGAATTTATCACCCCTTAACAATTTACTGTGGACCAACACCCAAAGTACAAGTCAGGGAAACAAAAGTAAGGCATGATCTTCACTGTGAGCACTCACAGTTTAGTGTATGTGTATGTGCATGGTAGGAGATGTGTCAGGGGAGGGGAGACAGAGAGCTTGAGAACAAGTTATACCCCTAATTAAGTTTCCAGAATCTAGAAACCTCTTGGCAGCACTTAGCATAGTCCTTGATCACTGAAGGTATTCAATATAAATGTTTATCTATTGATCATTTAATGTAAATCCAGAGATTTCTCATTTGAAGTTTCTTTAAAGAAGTACTGAAGGGAGGGCTAAATGTGCAATGTGTGCATGTATGATGTTCATACCCTGACATATATCAAAATGTATAATTATAATGCACCAATAAATGAACATAAAAAGTTAAAAAAAAGAAGTACAAGACATACTGAATCAAGGTCAAAGAGAAAGGGAAGACCACTAGATCACACTAGACACAGTTCCTGCCCCCTACCAGCCTATGCATTCCAGGGCGGTCATTTTTCCCTATACCATTTTTCCCTATCCCTTTTCCAAATTTCTCTAATTTGGAAAGGGTCCACTTGTATTCGAGGACCACATATAAAAAAGCAGTGGTGTGAAAGTGGAAGTAGGGCCCAGTTCCCCTCAGGCCACCCCTTAACCCCATTACCACTCATTCAGAAGTCAGTGTCAGATCACCAGTTCTTAGAGTCAGTTTCTCTGCAAACCTCTCCTTTAACACAGTTACCTTTTTCTCTCTTTTTCTTTCTTTCTTTCTCTTCTCTCTCTCTCTCTCTCTCTCTCTCTCTCTCTCTCTCTTTCTCTCTCTTTGTGGTACTGAGAATTGAACCTAAGGTCATTGTAGCTCTGAGCTACATCCCAGACCCATTTTATTTATTTTGTTTTAAATTTTGAAACAGGGTCTCACTAAGTTACCAAGGGCTGGCCTTAGACCTGTGATCCTCCTGTCTCCGTCCCCCAAGTACTGGGATTACAGGCGTGCACCACCAAGCCTGGCTCACAGCAGTCACTTCTGAGAAGGCATGATTTTGGAGGTCCTGGTCAGAACCTTCCAGTTAGGGATTAAACCTGAGCCAGTCGGCTAAAATTAAGCCCTGAGAGGAGAGCGATACCAGTTTAGATGACATCAATCTCTCCTAGTTTCCTAGCCAACAAGACCACCTTCAAGAGCTCAACGTTTTCCCTGTTTATTGCTAGAAAGTATGTTTTTGTTGGGGTGTCCTTCTCCCACTCTTTCCCTCACTCTCCATTTTGAAGATCGCCTTGGGTATCACCTATTCCAGGAGGCCTCGCCACTTCCTCTTTCTCCATCCCTCCCTAACCCAAGGCTGGACCAGAGATTACTTCCCTGGATTCCCAAAAAATAACTAGTGGCTATTTCAAACAAATTGAAACCTACTCCAATAGTGTATTAGCAGAATATACTAGAAGGCTGATCACATGTTGTATACATCTGTGCTTCAGTAGACACATAGTATAGCAAATATTTGTTGAATAAATGCATAAATTAATGGGACAAGAACACAGAATGGCACTTCTTAACTGCATCTCTTATTCTCTCCATCTCTATGTGACTACATGTCTGGTTTGTCCAGGACTGTCCTGATTCATGATAATTTATCTAGCACACTTAAGTACTATCTTTTACTTTCAGAAATAAACTGGTTTGGATGACAAGTCTCTCTACTTCCATGGACCTCCTCATATCTGGATCCTGATGTTCTCCCATCCTTAGATCCATGTTCACATATGTAGTTCTTTTGGGCATGCCAACACATGAAGAATCTCCTTCATTCAGCAGATTCCACTCTTCCTATTTTGAGTTCCCTTGCCTACTCAATTCAAAGGACCTTGCAAATGTTTTGCCTCCGTATCTGGCCAAGCTTGGTTTCCTTTGCTGATAACAATTCAGCTCTTTAATCTCAGAGTTAAACACAGAGTAACAAAGACTCTTTTAGTCCTTAAGAACTTTCATTCTGAGTAAAGAAAATTAGCAGCCACATTTCTATGAAATACTTTCTTCAAATTTTCAAAGCTGGGCATGGTGGTGCATACCTGTAATTCTAGTACTTGGGAGGCTGAGACAGGAGGATTGCAGGTATGAGGACAGCCTCAGCAAGTAGTGAGACTTTCATCCACCTAGTGAGACCCTGTTTCAAAATAAAAGTAAAATAGGGCTGAGGATATATCTTGGAGGTAGAATGCCCCTGGGTTCAATCCCCAGTATCACACACACAAGAAAATAATTTTCAAATGGTCTTTATAATTGCGTATGTATAGCCAATCATTATCTAGTGTTAATTCCATATTCATAGCCAATCATAATCTATTCTTTATAATTCCATATGCATAACAAATCATAAACTTCTGTTATGTATTAGCTGTAAAAACATCGGTGTTCACATAGTTCTATTTAAAAGAATTTTTAAATTTCAAGCCTCCTCCTCAGATTTCTCTATCATAAACAAAACCAAGCCAGAAATACATTACAAATGCAAATTCCACCCATTTCTTTTTTTTTTTTTTTTTTGCGGTACCCAGGATTGAACGCAGGGGCATTGTACCTCCGGCCCTATTTTTTTTATGCTTTATTTTTGAAACCGGGTCTCACGAAGTTGCAGAGGGCCTCGCTAGGTACAGAGAGAGAGAGACAGAGAGAGAGACAGAGAGAGAGAGAGAGAGGAGAGAGGGAGAGAGAGAGATAAATCGATCAATCGATCGAGCGCGCGCGCGCACGCATGCGCGCTGAGGCTGGCCGCGAACCCGGATCCTCTGGTCTCCGCCTCCCAAAGTACTGGGATTACAAGCGTGCGCCACCACGCCCGGCTCAAATTCCACCTATTTCTAATGGCTTAATTACCAATTCCTGGAATATAATGAAAAGGACAACTGACTCTAAGTTGGAAAGTACAATTATAATTTACAGGAGACTTTGACAAATGTTTGCGGTGCTCTGAAACAGGAGGTCAGGGCATCAATTACAGAGGTAACATAAACTCTTTTTTCCTATTTATAATTCAAATTCAAATAACCACATATCGTAACATGTGGCAAAGGCCCCAGATTTTCAAACCTTTGCCCAGAGTTCAGATAGATGTCCCACGGAATGAAGAACAGAAAACGAGGCAGATAGATAGGAGAGAGGTGCTGTGGGCCAGAAAGCTTCCAGTATGTCCAGAAAACTGTGATTGACTTCCAGATGTTCTCTGCCTTATGTTTCTTTCCAACTTTGTTTTCTATTGTACTTCTTCCCTTTCCTAACCAGCATCCTACAGAGAATAATCCAAAGATGCTGATTTTTGATGATTTTGGTAGACTTTATTTTTGTTTTCAATTATTAATATCCCTCTACTGCCCTTTCCCTTAGGAGATTATAGATTCCTATCACACTTATTTGGGGTTTGGCTATATTATATGTTTGGCTAATGGAAAACGAGTGGCTATGACATATACTCTTCCTAAGTGGAAACTGGGAGAAGTACCATGCACTTCTTCCAGTCATCTTACTTTTTTATTATTATTTTATTAGTGCATTGCAATCATACATCTTGAAGGATTTCAGCATGGTTGACGTATACATGCACTCATTGGTCAATTAGCTCTCCCCAATTCCCATCCCCCCTGCCTCCCCCTCCCTCCTTCCTGTTTTCAGCATAGTAGTTGACTTTGATATCTTTGTGTACCCCCATCCTGTGCACCAGTTTGTTTCCCTCTCCTTCCCTCCCGTCTCCCCCAGTTAGTTCACATTCTTCACTCATCTGAGGTTTACTCTCTTTGTCTGTGGTCCCTCTTGTGCAGAGTCATGTCTCATCCTCCCCTGACCTCAGCACTGGAGTACTCTGGGGCAGGGCTAGAGCCTTGCCTGCCCCATGTCCCCAGTGCCAGGGTGAGGGGTTCTCCGGGGATGGGGCTAAGAGCTCACCAGCCCCACTTCCCCAGCGCTGGTGGGTTCTCCCGGGGCAGGGATGAAGGCTCATCTGCCCTGCTTCCCCAGTGCTGAGGGATCTCTGGGGGCGGGGTCGAGGGCTGACCCACCCCGCGTCCCCAGTGCCAGGGGAGGGGTTCTCTGGGGGCAGGGCCAAGGGCTCACCCACCCCGCATCCCCAGCGCCAGGGTGAGGGGTTCTCTGGGGGCAGGGCTGAGGGCTCACCCGCCCTGTGTCCCCAGTGCTGGGGTTCTCCGGGGACGGCTCCAAGGGCTCACCCACCATGCATCCCCAGCGCCGGGTGTAGGGGATCTCTGGGGGCGGGGCCAAGGGCTTGCCCGCCCTGCATCCCCAGTGCTGGGGTGAGGGGTTCTCTAGAGGTGGGGCCAAGGGCTCGCCCACCCCTCATCCCCAGCGCCCAGGAGAGGGGATCTCTGGGGTCAGGGCCAAGGGCTCACCTGCCCCGTGTTCCCAGTGCCAGGGGTTCTCCAGGGGCAGGGCTAAGGGCTCACCTGCCCCATGTTGGGCTCGCCTGCTCCATGTCCCTAGTGCCGGGGTTCTCCGGGAGTGGGGCCAAAGGTTTGCCCACCATGCGTCCCCAGTGCAAGGGAGTCTCTGGGGGCGGAGCCGGGGGCTGACCCACCCATGTTCTCAGTGCTGGGCCGCTGGGGAGGAGCCACGTCACATCTACCTATGTCCTCAGTTCTGGGGTATTCCAAGACGGTGTTGGGCTGCTCATGGGGTGCCGTGGCTTGCCAGCTTGTGTTCTCAGAGTTGGGCTGCTCCTGTGTATGGCCACCTCTTCTTTGTCTCTCCTCATCACACTCGTTGCGGGGCCAGAGGCTCACAGCCCACCTCTTGAAACCATTGTCATTGTAGGTGCAGGTCTGGATTGACCTGGCTTCAACATGTTCCGGAGTTGATCGGTTTCAATGGTGGTCTATAGTCGCTGGTTTCACAAGGATCTGCTGTTGGTCTCTGGGAGTTGCAGTGTAGGCGTGGCCCCGCATTCTCATTGCTGAGCTGCTCCAGGGGGCCATACTGTATTCATCCAGGTCCTCAGTGCTGTGGTGTTCTGCGCCAGTGCTAGGCTACTCCAGGGTTTCACCCCCTCTTTTTCTCAGTGTTGGGGTGCTCCTGTGCCTGGCCGCCTCATCTATGTCTCTCTGTATCACTTTCTTTGTGGGGACTGAGGTTCACATCCCACCCTTTGCAGTCACTGCCATTGTAGGTGTGGATTTGGTTCAACTTGGGTTTCATCATGGTCCAATGTTGACTACTTTCTATGGTGGACTATAATCGCCGGTTTCACAAGAATCAGCTGTTTCTTTGCTGGAGGATTCCGGGAGCCACAGTGCTGGCATGGCTCAGCCAAAATGGCGCCTTTGTCTCAGCTCTCTGCTTACCAGGTGAAATGCTTTGAGCTCCCTACCTCCCTCCGTTCCTTCCACTGTCTCACAATCTGCTGCACTTTGGCTCTCATTATTTTGTCGAATTTTGGCTGTTCTGTTTTTCTTGTCAAGAAGCAGTCTTCCCGCTGGCTGAGCTCTGACTCTTAGAGCGCCAGCGACACGCTGCCTCTCGCTTTCCCACCATCTTGGTTCTCCCCTGTAAGGCCTCTTTGGCTCTGGCCACCTCCTGCTCCTTCTGTGCCAACTGGACCCTGATTTCCATGGCTGAGAGGACCTCGGCAGCCTTGCCACCTTGTGACTCCTCCAGGTCCTTGGCCAACATCTCCTTCATCTGCTTCCTGGAGCCGGGACACCTCTTCCCACAGGAGCACCGGCTGGCCACAGTCACCATCCACTAGAGCCGGGGGTGCCCCGGTGTGGGGCCAATCGCCGGGCCCCGCTGCATCTGCACACAGTTCTCAGGCTGCAGGCCTGGTGGTCGTGTGGGCCCCTCCCTAATATATTTTTTAAAAATGGTTGAAAGACCTGCCGGTTGAGTTCTGAGTTTCAGAGTGCTGGCATCACACTTCCTCCCTTTATCTCACTCACCCATGTTCTGTGGATCTGGTTCGACTTGGGCTTCATCATGGTCCAATGTCTACTGCTTTTGATGGTGGACTATAATCGCTGGTTTCACAAGAATCAGCTGTTTCTTTGCTGGAGGATTCCAGGGCCACGGGCTGGCATGGCTCAGCCAAGATGGTGCCTTTGTGTCCGCTCTCCTCTCTGCTTACCAGGTGAAGTGCTTTGAGCTCCCTACCGCCCTCCACTCTTTCCACTGCCTCGCATTCCACTGCACTTTGTCTCCCATTGTTTTGTTGAGTTTTGGCTGCCCTGTTTTCTTGTCAAGAAGCAGTCTTCCCACCCACCTAGCTCCAACTCTCGGAGCGTGGGCGAGACACTGCCTCTCGCTATCCTGCCATCTTGGTTCCCCCAGTTATCTTACTTCTATACTTTGCCATGAGAATGGCCTGTATCGGATGGAAACCCTTCTTTCGCTTGAGTTCTAGGATGAGAAGGGTGGGGGCAGGCACGTAGCTGGAGATTAGCCATAGTGCTAACACAAGCCGACAGGTAACATGAGCAAAAACTAAAGACTTGTTTTTGTAAGCACTGACAGTTTGAGTATGCTTGTTATTATAGTTGACTAACCACTGATAGAAATGACAAGTAACATTTATGGAGTTTTACGATGTGTCAGACACTAGTTTAAGTGCCTTATACATGTTGTTATTTAATCCCATTTTACTGATGAAAGATTAGAAGTATATAGAGTTAAGTAATTTGCACAAACGTTCATAGTAAACAGCCAAACCAGAATCTGAACCTCGGTACTCCAGCCTCAGAGGCAGAGATACTTTGCCATGCTGCCTCTTCACATGTAAATCAGTCATATTTTGGCATTCCCCAGGTATTCAAAACTCTTTGACATTGCCATGCCCTTCCACATGCTGACCCTGTCTAGAATTCCCTTTCATTCTCTTCTCATCTAGAATATTCCTACTTATCCTTCACAATCCACCTCAAAGAACAAAGTTCTCTTACTCTATCCTTTTCCACCTTACTCCTCACCCTCTTACTGGGCATAGTTGCTTCTTTCCTTTATGTGACATAACATTTCATAAATACTTTTTCTATAACAGTGATATTACTTTTTTTTACTTGACCCTTAATTTTACTACTCAACATTTAATATTTTCTAGTTTGGAGTAATTGCTTTTTCATATACTTTTATTGGTACATTGCAATTATACATTATACTGAGACTCAAAGTGATACATTCATATATGCACACAACACTTGGTGTATTACCCTCTGCATCCCACCCCACCCCCACGTCCTCCTTCCATGTACATGTTAGTGAGGTTGGAAGTGATATCTTCATATATGGACAACTTGAACAATTTCCTTTCTCTATCCTCTTTTTTCCCCTCCCCAACTCCCTCCACCAGTCCTCTTCCACTATTCTATTAATCACTCTCCTCATTTATCTAAAATCCCTACTGTTTTCTATTTTCTCTCTAGCTTCCACATATGATAGAAAATATATGTGCCTTAACTTTCTGAGTTTGGCTAAATCTCATTTAGCATAATATTCTCTAGCCATCTTGTGACATGGCCATGTCATCCCTAGGTATTTTTTTCAAAATAATTAAAATTAGAATACTCCAGTGATACATGCATGCCATTCATGTTCATAGCAGCACAATTCACAATAGCCAAATTATGAAACCAACCTAGGTATCCATCAACAAATGAACTGATAAAGACAATGGGGTATATATACACAATGGACTTTTACTCAGCTATAAAAAAGAACAACAACAAAAACAGCAATAGAAAGACCAACAACAAAAAAACCCAAACTTCCAAAAAAAGGAAAATGGATGATAATAACATAATAGAGAATATTATGTTAAGTGACATTACTTTTTCAAGTGCTATCTTCCTCTCTAGATGTTGGATTTTTCCAGGGTGTAGATCTCTAGGACCAATGTGCTTGATACATAGTCAGTGATCAGTAAAAGTTTGATGAGTGAATGTAAGAGTTCTAGTGACCAATTTAATTATTTCCTTAAGGCTAGGCAGAGGACAATCTGAGAATAGATGAGCATTCTCTTAATATAAAGTTTTATTTTGTGGCTGAGTTCACATCTTCAACTGTAAAATACTCCGGGGACTTAGAACCTTACATCCCTCTACCTGTAGCATGATTTCTCTAGTCCGCATTGTCCCCTACTGCCCAAAGCTTCCTATAAACATAACTAGAAATTTTCCTACCACATTGCTACCTACACCCCATTCCTCTTATTCACTTCTTTGCCCCTTAACCTAGAAAAGGCTTTTTTACCCAAAGAAATGTACATTTTTCTATGAAGGAGTTGGAGGCATTGTCACTGTTCTGTTATTGCTCTATAGAGATTGTGACATTTAATTTTATACGTCAACTTTACTGGGCCATGGAATACCCAGATATTTGATCAGACATTATTCTGGGTGTTTTTGTGTAATTTTGGATAAGGCCAACACTAAAATCAGTAGACTGAGTAAAACAGACTGGCCTCCATAATGTTGGGTGAGCCTCACCCAATCAGTGGAAGGCCTGAATCGAACAAAAGGTTGACCCTCTTCCAAGTAAGAAAGAATACTTAGACCCAATACCCTTCAAACTGAGACATCAGATTTTCTTGGTTCTTCAGCAACTTGAGTCCTTTGGATTGGAACTGGGACATTTGCTCTGAAGATTTGTACTAGATAGCCCCTATAATATTATGATCCAACTCCTTATAATAAATCTCTTTATACACACATGTCCTATTGGTTTTGTTTATCTGGAGGACTCCCTTCCTGGCCTCAAATATCTAGAAACTTTGCTATCATAAGTGAAATAATTTGGTATAAAGCAAATATACTTACCAAAGAGCTAGCTCCATATGCCATTGGATGAGTTATGTGTTTATGTATAAGCTCCGGTACAAATATACAATATATATATATATATATATATATATATATATATATATTTGTATTTAAATAATATCATAAATCTCAGAACTGCTCTTTGAGGTCTTTATAATTATCCACATCTTGTAGGTGAAGAAACAAGGTTTGAAAAGTTTTACCTAAGATCAGATAGACAAGAAATATGGAACTGAAACCAAAAAGGTATCTAAATCCAAATGTGCATAACTCCAAAGGTCTGAGCTGTTAACTACTGTACCACACTGCTGAAAATCAGCTGTGTATTATGATAAGGCATCTTTGACTATTCTTCTACCTACATATTCTTCTTAAATTCAGTTTTGCCTGGCTATTGTGAGCTGTTTTGGGTACATCCTCTATTACTTGCTTATTGATGAGAATGTCACCATTTTAAGCATTCCTTCTGTGAATGTTTTAATGAATTTACTTCAGACATTTGCCTCTAAAGGAAGTCTTACTGAGCAATGAGAGCTTATGCAACTATCTCCAATCTTCACATGAGGACTCTGAGATTTCAAAGAAGTTAAAGAGCCCATGTTTGGGGAGCTAGGAAATGGCTGAATGGAAGATGCACTCAGGTCTATCTCCACTCTTTTCCTTACATGGTTTCCAATACATATGTCCTGTGACACCCAATGTTCCCAAATGCCCTCTCGTCCAACTACTCAAGTTGTTTTTGCCTCATTTCTGGTATCAGAGCAGGTGAGGTGTGTGTGCTTGAGGTATGGCTGTGGCATCTAGCGTCTGCCTCTATAGGAACAAAGAGGACATAGTACAGATTCTTCCAGAATCTCTACCAAGTCCAGACAAGCACTTTAAGAGGCAGTCTACTGGGTAGGGATAAGTTTAGGGTCTGGAGTAAAGTCACCAGGGTTGGGCTCCTGGTCCTGCTACTTATCACTTGTTTACCTTGGGTAACTTGTTCAACCGCCCTGTGCCTCAGTTTCTTTAAGTGTAAAATAGAGTAATGACAATGTTTATGTAATAGAGTTGTATAATAGGTGAGGATAAAAAATGAGTTAAAATATGTTTTTTAAAAGGTGACTTGTGACTCATATGTATTAGGCTTGCTATAAGTGTTAGCTATTATTATTGTCAATATTAAATACTTCATATTCTTATTTGCAATATATGCGACCACTTACAGAGAAAATACAAATGTGTTTCTAAATTCTGACACCATTCCCACTTGAGAAGTAAGCAATCAACATTATAAAATAGAAACATTAGGCCATCGAGATTTTTCCACACAGCAATGAAAGCTAATGCATCTCTTGTAAAGGAGAAAATACTGTAGCATTATTATAGAGATACAGGCATGAGAAATAGCAAAATAGACATACTATAAGCATGAATATTAGAAACACACTAATCATAACACATAAATTTATGTCCTATTCTTAGACAAATAAAATCATTAAAATAGGGGATGGAGATGTAGCTTAGTGGTAGAGGACTTGCCCAGCATGTGTAAGGCCCTGGGTTTAATACCCAGCACCACACATGCACATACGCACACATACACACATGCACACACACATATACAAACACTCACTTAAGTCTTTAAAATAGAAATTGAGAAGAGAAATAGTAGAGGGAAGAATATAGGTTGAAGAAGTGTGTTTTAAGTAAATTAAGCAGATTTTATTGCCTAGAATTTACCTTTTTATCTACACACACACACACACACACACACACACACACACACAGTAACTGGTGGGAAGAGCGCTAAAGTAGGAGTGAAAGTATTTGAGTCATTACTATGGATGTATTATTTAACAATTAAGCAAGTTTGGGTGGTAATCTTCACCCCTAAGGAGGCAGAGTAGAAAGAACAAGGACTCTGTTTGAGCCGGATCTCAGCGTGAGCTCAGCTCTGTGACACACCTGCTGCATGACAGTGTGTGGGTTAACCATTCTGAGTGTGCAGTGCTCATGTTGTATGAAGTGCTTCACAGGATGCCCAATAGGGCATTCTCTCAACAAATATTTTGATTTTGTCTTCAGACACCAATTTCCTCAAGGATAGGTCCTTTCCAAGTCTATATTTATGATACCTTGACCAGAGTCTGCCGTTACCAGAGTCCAATATTCTCAGCTGACTTTACTAAAGAAGTGGCTGAATGGAGTCTTCTGGCTATTTCCATCCCTTTGTGTGTTGGTAGCTTTTGTTTCTTCTTTAAGCAGCTTAGTCTTAAAGATAGGTTCTATCAAATGCTCCCTGCATCCCAAGTGTATCCTAGAATAATCAAACAGAAAGAGACGAGCTTTGCAGACACCGATTCTGTGAAGAGAATGGCTGTGTTCAAACGTCTCCTTCACTGAATGACCTTTCTTATAAGACAAAAATGACAGGATTGAAGTGCCCATGATAGGTTTACTCAGCTCCGCAGCTGATTCCTGCAAGCTGCATCCAGGGAGTGCTTGGATGGCATTGAAGTCAGCACTCCAGGAAGAAGCACTACAATACTTTCCAAACATTCCCTAGTGGTTTAGTGGTGTCCTTTCCGAGCAATAGTATTGTATCTCTGGGTAGGTGAGTCAAATACCCACCCCAATTTACTAATAATTACCCTCTTTCCTCCCCCATTGCCACATCTAGCTGTCAAATATTTTTGACAATATTTTTACATTCAATTATTAAATCAACGTCTGCTACTTTCTTGCCAAAAAAACGTAAAGCAGTGTGCAAAATCAAGAGACAGTCATTCATTTAAAAAATACTTGAGCAGTTACAAGGTGCAAGGTAGTATTCTAGGTACTGATGATAGAAAATAAAATATGACAAGATCCCCTGATTGCCCAACTATATAATCAAGTCAGGGAGTAGATAGTAAACCTGGCTGGGATGAATGTAATGGAGAAAAATAACACAGGGACAGGATCAGCAAGTCTGGGTGGCCAGAGAAGGGCTCAAGAAGAATGCAGTATTTGAGGCTGGGCATGGTGTTGCACACCTATAATCCCCATACTTGGGAGACTATGGAAACAATGGTGCTGGCCCCCAGGTGGAAGCATGAGCATGTTTGACATGTTTGAGAAATTGCTAGGAAGCTGAAACAAGGTGGAGAGTGGCTGGAGATGGGAATGGAGGGGCACCAGGCACTCACCATTCACCAGTCATGAAGACTGGTGATTGCAAATTGCAGACGGCCAGTATTTCATAAACATTCATTCATTCCTAGGACTACTACTATCACTTCTGATAGTCTACTCATCATATATTTACTTATCTCCTGATTTATTCTTAGTGGTCTTCACTGATCTTGACAAAGTGTTAGCATCTATGGTATAAGGCATTAGATATATAAGAATGAACAAACTTCAAATAATGTAGTACGGATTCACCAAACCCAGTTTCTTTACCTGCTGAACACAACTTGACCACATTTCCCAGCATCTCTTGCAGTAAGGCAGAGTCACCTGATGATCCTTTGGCCAAACAGAATGTCAGAAGTGATGCACCCCATCTTTTGGCTTGGTCCCTTGCCAGGAGAGACTCTATGATATCTTTCTTCCATCATCTGCTGGATGGATGGTTGTGGAGGACTCTGATGTTCCAGTGTTATAGTTAGATATAAAATGTTCCCTGAAGAGCTCATTTATTAATATTCAGGGTTCATATAGTAGAGTCATGAGGGTTGTAATTCCAGCAGTGGATAAATTCATAATGGATTTATCTGGGTGGACACTCAGGCCAGTAGGATGTGGCTGGAGGTGGGTCCCTGGAGGTGCAGCCTTGGGGTTTATATAAAGGGTTCCTCCTCTCCCTGTTCACTCTCTCTTGCTTCCAGCCTCCATGATATAAAGAGCACAGCCCATGTGTTCTCCCTTTTCCTCCTGCTGCCATGCTCTGAGATCCACGGTCCCCAGCCTCAAATGGACTGAGCCCAAAACCATAAGAGAATAAATCTTCTTTCCTCTAAGTTATGTGGTCAGATATTTAAATTATGGCTGCAAAAATGCTGACAGATACATCCAGGGATGACTGGAACCATTGAGAAGAAAAGATCCGAGGCCCTTCAACACCTAAGTGGGGCCAATCTCCCCTTCTCCACCCCCTCCAACCACCACACAGACCTAGATTGTGAAGGGATTTTTCAGAACATGAAGTAGGCATTTTTTTTTTTTTTGCGGTACTGGGGATTGAACGCAGGGGCGTTCTACCTCCGCGCTACACCCCCGGCCCTATTTTTTATACTTTTATTTTGAAACCGGGTCTCACGAAGTTGCGGAGGGCCTCACTAAGGAGAGAGAGAAAGAGAGAGAGAGAGAGAGAGAGGGAGGGAGAGAGAGAGAGAGAGCTGAGGCTGGCCATGAACCCGGATCCTCTGGTCTCTGCCTCCCAAAGTACTGGGATTACAAGCGTGATCCACCATGCCCGGCTTCAAGGTACTTCTTAAATTTAAATCAGGAAAGCATTCTTTTTATACAAGATTTTGATGTACAAGTAAACGATGTGGGAAAAAAAAAACTTCAGTGATGTGCTACATATGGCCTTTGCCCAGGGCTAGGGGCAAATCAAAGAGCAGGGTTCTTATGAAGGGATGCTAGTGTGCACCCCAAGCAACAGAACCCACAAGTGGCTACAGTTTCACAAGCTCACAACTTCCAATTCTATGTCCATTTGCCAATCCACCACTGATGGAACATGTGCCACACACTTTACATACTTTGTCACAAGTTATAATATTAATTACATGACCAATGTTGCTATCCCCATTTATAGAGGAGGAAACAGCTTCCAAGAGTTTAATATCACATAAATACTGAGTAGATGGAGCCAGGATTTGAACCTCGGTCAGCCAAATCCAAAGCCCCATTATGTCACTAATATCCCTAACAACACAGCAGCAAGATTCATGTGCTTCTAGTAATTCTGGCGGCTCATACTCTAAATTACCATTTGTTTTGATACTTGCATTTTATCTTAAAAATTCCTATGAGCATAGTATTCTTCTTGATGACAGTTATTTTTTAAATTATTACGCTCATGTTTTGAATTAATTATCACAAGGCAAAAGATTAGAAATTTTCAACCTCTACTCAAGCAAATCTTTAATAATGGCAACATGATTATATGGGCTTCATGTTCCTGGCATTCAGCCGCGTATATACACAGTGCCTATTTTATAGGTTCAGAAGCCAAGCACTTCATCAGGTGGCCCTCTGGACTTCCTTCCTCCCTTCAGTGATGAACCCGGGACCACACCATCCTTGACTCTGAAGCAGCAGGGCCTCTGAGAACTGTACAACTCTATAAACACCCTACGGCTGGAAGAGCAATATGACAGTCTGGGAGGAGATTAGCTGTACAGCCTTCTGCTCTGGGGACCTGTTGTCACATAAACACTGCTGAAAACTCCTGTTTCTGTCAAACAAAGTGACTTTTGTCTTGGTTATTGCCCATGTACAAGTTCTTAGCCAAGATAAAGACATAAAACAAAAGGTGGATTGCATGGAAAATTCCAGAATAATTCTAAATTCTTTGCAGTAAGTCTAGAAAGTTTTCCCACTTTCAGTGGCTTCTCCCCTTGGTTTAATATTAGCTTGTGGAAATTAATCTGAGTCAGTCACAACTCTGAGAATAGACTGGAAAGTCCTTAGGGAAACTGAATGAAAGACAGCTGTCTCCAAACAAATTTGGGAAATGAGGTTTCTTGGTCCTCTTGTAGTTGAATCTCTGACCTCCCTTAATGGAGGGTCAGCTTTGACAGCAGGATATAGGCCTGCTTCTAGTTCTTGGCGTTGGGCATGCCCATTAATCATCTAGAACTTCTGAGCATCACCCATTCTCCTCACTGATTCTTATTGTGCATAGTTGTACTGTAGACCTGGTTCCAAGTGCTGATGATAGAATGGTGAACAAATCAATGTTCTAACTCTAAGCAGTTCATGGCAGCATAACTAACAGTGTGGAAACTGTTCTGCTAGAGCTAAATGGAGGATGTGACATTAGCTCATGCAGGGGGGCTAGTCTATGTGTTTCTTTCAGCAGAACAGAGAAACTTTTCCAAGGGAGCTCTGAGTCAATCAATACCTAAAAGATGAGTTGGGCCAAGTGTGGTGCTGCATGCTTGTAATCTCAGTACTTGGCAGGCTGAGACAAGCATATTGCAGGTTTGAAACCAGTTTTAGCAATTTAGCAAGACCCTGTTTCAAAAAAAATAAATATATAGAAAGGGCTAGGGGTTTAGTTCAGAGGTAGAATGCCCCTGCATTCAATATTCAGTGTAAAAAAAAAAAAAAGAATTGGAATGGGCCACATGACATATCTTTGTGTAGAGAAGGGAGAGTAGACAGGGGCAGAACAAAGGCAAAGTGATTACCAAATGAAGAGAGAGACAAAGAAAGAGGAAATCTGGTAAATATATAAATACAGGTAAATGAAAAGTCAAGATGAATGAGATGGTTTTAATAGAGAAGTTATCTTAAGTATGCCTTAGTTCTAAGACAAATCTAATATTCACTCATTTCCACCCATCTATTCTTTCATTTTTGTCAGGAACTATTCTAGCTGTTGGAATTAGAAATGTAAGCCATAAAAATGGAAATGGCAATTGACAGACAAGATTTCTGGAGAGCCTCCTTATAATGCATATGAACATTTGAGGCACCTCTTTTCCCCTCTAACTTTTTCCTGCTATCTGGAGTGTAAATCTGATAGCTAAAGTTTCAACAGCTATATTGGGCCATGCCCTTGGATGGAAAGCACAGAGTAGGATGGTATATAGCAGGATGAAGAAGAGCCTGTTTTGGACCTACTGTCATCTCAACTCCTTTTATGTAAGAGAGAAGGAAATATTGCTAAGCTACTATTATTTAGAGTTTACATTATATGCAACCAAACTTAATTCCAACTAACTTATAGATGAAGGATGGTATAGATTAAGACAAGACATAGGCCAGGCGTGGTGGTGCACACTTGTAATCCCAGTACTTGGGAGGCAGAGATCAGAGGATCTGTGTTCGCAGCCAGCCTCAGCTACTTAGTGAGGCCTCTGCAACTTCGTGAGACCTGGTTTCAAAATAAAGTATAGAAAATAGGGTGGGGGGAGGTAGAAACCCCTGGGTTCAATCCCTGGTACCGCAAAAAAAAAAATAAAAAGACAAGACATAGACTTTGAAACTAGATCTGAGCCAGCTGGGCGTGGTGGCGCACACTTGTAATCCCAGTACTTTGGGAGGCGGAGACCGGAGGATCCAGGTTCGCAGCCAGCCTCAGCGCTCTCTCTCTCTCTCTCTCTCTCTCTCTCTCTCTCTCTCTCCCTGTCTCTCTCTCTCTACTTAGTGAGGCCTTCCGCAACTTCGTGAGACCCGGTTTCAAAATAAAGTATAAAAAATAGGGCCGGGGGGGTGTAGTTCGGAGGTAGAACGCCTCTGGGTTCAATCCCCAGTACCGCAAAAAAAAAAAAAAAAAAAGAAACTAGATCTGGATTTGAATCCTGGCTCAGCTAAACATAAGCTGTGCTTCCCCCTACCTAATTGGGAATTACAGTGTGGGTACAGAGATTATAGATTTTATAAATAAATACCTAGCATATGGCAAGTGTTTAATAAATTGTGCACTGCTATCTGTATTAGGTGGAAAGTTAAAAAACAAATTTACAAACAAAAAGTATCTAAAGCCTTAGATCCTAAAAATCATCCCATTAAGACAGCAAAGACTAGGACACGAATAGAAAACCTTCTGGGGAAGAATGGCAAGAAGAGTTGAACAGAGATTATAAAAAAGTACTGAATTGTGTACATTTCAAATTAAGTATGTTTTCTTAACCAATATAACAGTTTTCAAGATATTAAGAATAACTTATGTGCACTTCCTCAATCACCATTCCATACCTGTCATGCTACCTGCATTAGCATCATTCCTTAGTAAGTCCTCCTACCTGCAAATTCGTAAACCTCGAGCACCATAGTACCGGGATGGGAGATAAGCACAGATGTTGTTCTGCTTGTTCCAAAGAACATGGGTAACAGCTTTCATTTACTTCAGTGTTGACTAACTTTGGCCTTAGGCCCAGACCCTGAGTCATCAGTTCTTTTCCTCCATTGCCTGGGAGTGGGGCAGCGGAGTCTTTTATCCAGTGGCACTGGATAAAAGGGTAAGACACACACTGTCTGGGTAATTCTTGGGAAAGCGTTTCTAGAACTGAGAGTTAAAAATAAAAGTTATGCACAATAGTGCAATGGCACAGTGACAAGTGTCCCTCTACCTTTTTCCATCTTTCTTAATTGTTTTGCATGAAGACTGGACTATTTGTTTATACTGGACTATTTGTTGATACTGTGTTCAACTCTACTAAGGAAATAGGTGTGAACTCAGGTCACTTTCTCATTGGTAACACTTTCTCAAACAGTCCCCTTGATTAGAAAGCTTAAATGAAATAAATAACCCAGAGAAGACATTTTGCTTCTAAGCTAACTCATCCTGATTATGATAATATATGGATGGACAGAGTATAATTCATTAAAAAATATTTATCAAGTCTCACTAAGTAACAGGTAGTGTGCTAGTTTATTTTACCTTTTAAATTGGTAGTCCTTGGCTGGGTGTGGTTGCGCATGCCTGTAATCCCAGGATTTGGGAGTCTGAGACCAGAGGATCTCGGTTTGAGGTCAGCCTCAGCAACTTAGTGAGACCCTCAACAACTTAGCAAGATTCTATTTCAAAATAAAAAATAAAATAGGCCTAGGAATGTATCTCACAGAATGCCCTTGAGTCAATTCCCCAGTCTCCCCCCTCCCTCCAAAAATTGGAGATCTTCTATTCTGCTAACTATAGCTCCTTACATTCCTTCAACCTTCTATTCAAACTTTGCCTCCTTATTAAACTTTAGGATCAGATATACTTGGAAAATACTTTAACAAAACACAAGTGGGATTCAATTATGATTATTCTTGTTGACCACTGTGACATGCTCTATCACATTGGATGGGGTATGGGGGACATTAAGAACAATAAAAATATAGCCCAGCAGAGTGGTAGCACACATCTGTCATCTCAGTACTTGAGAGGCTGAGACAGGAGGATCACAGGTTCGAGGCCAATGCACTGTAACTTAGCAAGATCCTGTTTCAAAATAAAAAACAAAATAGAGTATGGGGTGTAGCTCAGAGTTAGAATATCTGTAGGTTCAATCCTCAATTGCATACACACACACTAATAAAAATACATTTACAACTCCTTATTGAATTTCTTTCAGTCTTTGACCATAGACAATAGTCAGGAGTTAAACTTCGTGACTGTAATATTCAATTATGAGTCCATAAATATATATGTAGTACTTGTATATATGTGTGTATGTACATTCATATGTGTATCTTCACCCTCTTTACATAGTCTTATCTATAATCTCTAAAACCAATTACTTTAGGTTCCATCTCATTTAGCTCCTGAACCAATCCTGAATATGGCTATTTTTAATGGCTTTTCAACTAATTGCAATTAATTGAAATTCCATCAATTCTGTGTTTTGGGGAACTCCTAGATTTATGGAACCTTCGTAAAGGGGAATTTTCTTTTGACTCTTCCTGTCTAAACCTAGTATATGGCATCTGGCCCTCTGCCCCTTTTCTCTTTACTTGCACAAATCTACAACAGTATGCCTGAAATAAACATGGCAACTAGGTAGGAACTCTGTGACCCAGCACAACTTTGCAGCCTCCTCTGTCCAGGGTCTTGGTGTGTTGTCTAGATTCCCAGCACTTGAGTTCTTGTTCTTAGCAGATGAATGAACTAACAGACTACCTGAATTTCAATATTAGCAACACTTAGAATCTTTGGCTAACCACTGTCTCTTAGAGTAGACCTTCATAGGCAACAATGTCAAATTAATTGTGCCCCTTTGGACTCTTCCAATTGAGAAGTTGACCCTCCTCCTTGGAAGATATTCATACAGTGGCTTAATCCCTATCACTATGGTCTCCCTTCTCTCCCTTTGCTTTTCATGAAGCTGAATTTACAGCATGTTTTCTGGCTAAGTCTCCCTGAATTAAGACCCACACATATATGGTACTATATTTATGTATATACCTGAGTAGCTAGAAATATGAATATATATGTAAATACATAAACACATCAATTCATATACACAGACTCTCGAAAGACTTCCAATATTATGGCAACTGCCTCATAAAACACCACCTGGTTTTCACTGCCTTAATGAAACTAGTCATGAAAATAAGTCTCTTGGGATAAAAAACCTAAAAGAAATTAGGAAAGAGAAATATAAGTTCAGCAGTGCCTCTAAGAAGCAGGGTTGCTTTCTTAGAGTCTCTGGGAAAGCTCTCCATGCCAAAGCTCTTCCCAGGGATTCCAAGATATCTTTAACCAATAAGACAAAGCCTGGCACTCCACAAGGGGAATTCAGGTTCAAAACCCAAATGTCCAGAGAAACCTAGATTGCTTGTTACAACCCATAAATCCTCATGTTTCCTGAGCTGTGTTTTGATTGCTCTAATTTTAAAAGGCAGACAGAAAAATAAAGAAGGAAAGAAAAAGAAAAAATTAAATACTTTTTTTGGTTCCTAAATTACTGACACAGGTTCACTTTCTTTATTCCTAGAAACATCCTAGTTGAAATTTACTAGACAAGTGACATTAAAAGCATCAATACTTTGGCCCTTCTTTGTCGTTAAATGGTTCTAGACCACTACCCCACCTCTTACTCATTTCCACAGAGGAAGATGGGATTATTGGATTCTGGGCCATTGGTCCAGGTTTCCCAACTGATGGTAGTTAATTGCCAAAGGTCTTTTGTGCAGGGACTTTGTCCTCTTTCTCTTTTATTCTCCACCATACCAGAAGAAGGTGAGTTCCTGGACATGTGCATCTCCTCTGAAGACTCATGTTGTCACAAGTGGGTGGTTCCACTATCTAGTCAGAGTGGTAGAACTGAAGGTCTAGTTGAATCTCATGGGGCTACAGACTCCAACCTGACCATTATCAGTGTCAAGGGTGATATTATAGTTCCCCTCCTGCTAGCTGACTGACTTCTCAATTGATCCAGAACCCAGAGAGATGAGAAAGGAACAACCATTTATAGAGCTCAACTAAGGATATATTCAAGAGCCTTCCTAATCAGAAAACACTTGATGATGGCTGGTGTTTATGTCTAGGAAATGAATGGTCACCCTGGGTGTGGAAATACTTCAGACAGAAAGGCTGAAAAACTGAAAACAAACAAGCAAAACCCTTTATAATTAGCCAGTTATTTTTCTTTCCTCTTTATTGTGGCTTTAAAGGGTTTCCAGGGATTTTAAAAATAATTAAAAAAAATGCTTGGGCTGGGCATGGTGACACATGCCTATAATCCAAGTACTTGGGAGGTTGAGACAGGAGGATCGCAGGTTCAAGGCCATCCCCAGCAACTTAGTGAAACCCATTTTCAAAATAAAAATAAAATAGAGGTGGGGGTGTAGCTCAGAAGTAGAATGCCCCCTGGGTTCAATCCCCAGTGCCACACATGAAAGATAATGGAAGGAAGGAAGGAAAGAAGAAAGGGAGGAGGGAGGAGGGAGGGAGGGAGGGAGGGAGGGAGGGAAGAAGGGAAATGCTTGTAAAGATAAGAAACCTAATGCCTAGAAAAATTAAATGACTTTCCAAAGATATATAGCAGAGTTTTAACTGAGACAAAAGACCCTACAACACAACCATGACTCTTTTATCAACATCCACCAATAAAGGGAAAGTAAGAAGAATACCAATGATAACAATTAAAGTAGTTAATACATCCAGAGCACTTACACTGTGCCAGTTACCCTTCCAAGTGCCTTGATATATTAATTCATCAAACATTTTGCTTTTGTCAACATAATTCAGTACTCCCTGCTGCAAATACAGGCATGAACAGCAGTGGCCTCTGTTCTTATGTTCTAGTAGGGCTGATAGCCATAGTCATAATATACTGATTAGCAAATCATTATTCAATTATGCTGCAATATGTGTTCAAGGAAGCATAGAGTATTATGACAGATTATAATAAGCGGTCAAAGACTTGGAGGTTAGGAGAAAATTTGAATGGGAGGAGATCAGGAAAAGATGTTCTGGGTAGATTTAACAACATGTGGAAAGAGCATACCACATAAAGGGACCTTCACAAAAGTGTGGGTAGGAGACAGGAGACAGAGATGGAGAGGTGGGAATGGGACAGATGGGGCATTTGGTCATAAAAACAAATGTTCCCCAAGAATAAAAGGAATCCATGGAGAGGTTTTAAGCAGGGAAGCGGAATCAACTGATGCATATTTTGAAAAGACATGCCAATAATTCAGCAATACAAGAAAGAAAAATGTAGGTTCCTGGGTAGGTTTTAGGGGGTGTGAATGGGTAATGTTGGCTAAGGCAATTATTAAGGTAGGTTGTATGAATGCGAGGCAAGGAGCCTGGTGCAACTTCTTCTTGAATCGTATCAATCAATCAGAGCATCCCAAGATGAGTGCATGTCAGAGCATACCAGTAGTTTCACTTAGAACTGTTTAAGAGAGAAGCTTAAAATTTCACAGTCTAGAACTCTCCTGCTGGTTACAAATAATTCTGAAAGCTGTTAACTAAGTTGGTGGCTTCTTGTAAGCCAGCAAAGGTATTATTATAAAAAAGAAGAGCAATGAAAACAAAAGGCGTATTTCTCTAGTGACCAGATTGGAGCAAAAATTTCTTATTACCCAGAAATTAGAATTACTTGTAAATCCTTCCTTATGATAATAGCCCTACACAAAACCATTAAAATCTGACATGGATCTTTCATATTTCTACAAGACAGCATTTCAGTCCAACCACTAAAAAAAGACTCCTACCTCAGAATGTATAAACAAATTGCATACAAAACAATATTAACCTAACATTCATATGAAGCCAAATACTTCAGGGACAGAAAAGGGAATTTCAAGTCTGCAGAATGCCATTAAGTTTCAAGGCAATTAGTGAGTTGCAAAAGCTCACTTGTACCAAATTATCTCCCTGAGGATTCATTAAAACACTCTCTGGAAAAGTAGCCTGTGTCATCCAATCCCTTCTTCCTCTGACCACAAGCAGATGGCGAGAGCCAACCCAGAACTCCATGGTTGATCCTCTGTTCTTTGCTCCCAGACTCTGGACAATGTCATCTTCTCACAAGGGATTGTGAATCATATATAGACTAATGACACACTGCTTCTTTTTCTCACTGGGGGTGTCTTGCTCATGATCAGGAGCAATGGCAGTCCCTGCCTGTTTTCAGAGTAATATATCTGTGACTTACCAGAGCATGCAGAAGGAGAGGCATACATCTCATCTAGCCTTTAAAAAGCAGTATGTGGATCTGATTATAAGCAGGCAATTTGCAGTCAAAGAAATCTGAATTTATTTGATCCCAATCTTGCTATCTGCCTGCAGTGTGACCTTTGACACATTCATCTGTTCTAGGAGCTTCATTTTCTACATTTGTGAATGAGAATAACACCAATCTCTCATGATATCATGAAGCTTAAAATCATACACTTAAGATGATGCTTACCACATACTTACCACCCAAACTTTGTAATCTCTATCATCATTACCATCATTGCTCAATAGCTACCCAGCTTCTCATTTGCAAATACACATTTTCAGCCTGATTGAATATGCTGTGTGTGTGTGGCAAGGGAAGAGGAGGATAGCATTGTGGAAATCCTTTTGGACTAGAAATGAACAGAAATGGGTTTTAGTTTCTTTCCCTGTCCTGCTAGCCACATGATTTAGGTAAGTTATTTAAATTAGGAAACCTTGAATTTTCAATATATGATATTGAAATAATAAATATTGCATAAGTAAGTTTAGAGTGCTAAATCAGATAATACGTTGTTATGTAAGTATGAGACTACATGTACAAAATTGTTCCTATTTGAGTCAGTTGTTTAGGATAAATAACATATATTCCTATAGAAATGATGTTACAAATGGCAATTGGGCTCACAGGCTATCCCACAGCAATTTATTGACTGTAAGTATAGCTTAGATGCCATGTGTTTGCAAAGGAAAAAATTACAAAATAATTAGATAACAGAAATAGATAAAATTGTAAAAAGATCAATAGAGATGTGTAATATCTTGTCTTGCTGAAAATTAACCCAAATTACAAAACTAAGAGATGAAAAAAGGTGATATTATCATAGGCAGTGTGGAAATCCAGAGAATTACCAGAAACTACTTTGTAAAACTATACTCCAACAAAAGAGAAAATCTAGAAGAAATTGACAAATTTCTATACAAGTACAACCTTCCTAAATAGAATCAAGAAGATATAGAAAATTTAAACTGACCAATAGTAATCAAAGAGATTGAAGCAGCAATAAAGAGCCTATTATCAAAGAAAAGCCCAGGACCAGATGGTTTCCCAGGTGAATTTTATAAAACCTTTATAGAAGAACTAATCCCAATACTCCTCAATCTGCGGGACACTCCAAGAAACATTCTATGAAGCCAACATCACATTAATACCAAAACCAAATAAAGACAGCTCAAGAAAAGAAAACTACAGGCCTATATCACTGATGAACTTAGATGCAAAACTTCTAAACATAATACTAGCAATGCTCATTCAAAACCACATCAAGAAAATCATATACCATGACCAAGTTGGGTTCATCCCAGGGATGCAAGGCTGGTTCAACATACGAAAAACAATCCATGGAATTCACCACATAAACAGAACTAAGGACAAAAATCACATGATCATTTCAATAGACACTGAAAAAGCATTCAACAAAATCCATCACCTATTCATATTAAAAACACTTCAGAGAATCAAAATAGAAGCAACATATCTCAACATCATAAAGGAAGTATATAATAGCCCACAGCCAACATCATACTTAATGGGGAAAAACTATGAGACTTCCCCCTAAAATCAGGAACAAGACAAGGATGTCTACTATCACCACTCCTTTTCAATATAGTACTTGAGACTCTAGCCAGAGTGAAAGAAATCAAAAGAGGAAAAGAAGAATTGAAACTATCTCTTTGCAGATGACATGATATTGTATTTAGAAGACCCAAAAAGCTCAACCAAAAGGCTTTTAGAACTGATCAACAAATTCAGCAAAGTGTATGGATACAAAATCAATCTTAAAAAATCAGAAGCTTTTCTGTATGCCAACCATAAATCCACTGAAAAAGAAATCCAGAAAACATTTCCACTCACGATATCCCCCAAAACAATAAAATACTTAGGAATAAACCTAACCAAGGAGGTAAAAGACCTCTACAAGGAAAATTATAAAACATTGAAAAAGAAATTGAAGAAGATCTTAGAATTTGGAAGGACCTCCCATGCTCTTGGATAGGCAGAATAAATGTCATCAAAATGGCCATTCTTCCAAAAGTGATCTACAGATTCAATGCAATACCCATTAAAGTACCAAGGTCATTCTTCACAGACATAGAAAAATCAGTCCTTAAATCCATTTGGAACAACAAAAACCCAGAAGAGCCAAAGTAGTTCTCAGTAATAAGAGCCATACAGAAGGCATCACAATAACTGTCTTCAAACTATACTACAGAGCCAAAGTAATAAAATCAGCATGGTATGGGCACAAAAGCAGACACATGGCCAATGGAGCAGAATAGAAAACTCAGAAACAAATCCACACACTTACAGCCAATTTATTTTTGACAAAGGGGCCAAAAACATACACTGGAAAAGAGATAGCCTCTTCAACAAATGGTGTTGGCAAAACTGGTTATCCATATGCAGAAAACTGGAAATAAACCCCACTTTCTCACCCTGCACAAGAGTCAATTCAAATGGATCAAAGACCTGGAAATTAGACCAGAGACCTTGCAGCTACTTGAAGAGGGCATAGGACCAACACTCCAACACATAGGCAAGGGTAAGAACTTCCTTAAGAAGATCCCAAAGGCACAAGAATCTAGAATGAGGATCAATACGTGGGAATGCATTAAACTGAAGAGCTTCAGCTGGGCGTGGTGGTGCACGCTTGTAATCCCAGTACTTGGGAGGCTGAGACAGAAGGATCGCAGGTTCACGACCAGGCCAGCCTCAGGTACTTAGTGAGGCCTCCACAACTTAGTGACACCCTGTTTCAAAATAAAGAATAAATGCCAGGCGTGGTGGCGCACGCTTGTAATCCCAGTACTTTGGGAGGCGGAGACCGGAGGATCTGGGTTCGCGGCCAGCCTCAGCTCTCTCTCTCTCT
>PVJS01010274.1:0-48448 GCA_004027185.1 Glis glis | reverse complement strand
CCTCCGCTCTCTCTCTCTCTCTCTCTCTCTCTCTCTCTCTCTCTCTCTCTCTCTACTTAGTGAGGCCCTCCGCAACTTCGTGAGACCCGGTTTTAAAATAAAGTATAAAAAACAGGGCCGGGGGTGTAGCGCGGAGGTAGAACGCCCCTGGGTTCAATCCCCGGTACCGCAAAAAAAAAAAAGGTCTACTTGTAAACTCAGACATACATATGTATAAACTCTTATGTCGTCTTCGGGGATGCACCCAGTGTTGGGGAGAAAGCCCTGCCTCTTGGAATGGCCATGTGTGAATATCCTCATAGTATTTCAGGTAGAGCCACCAATCCTTCATCTGCCTGATTTTATTTTAATATTTAAAAACTAAATATCAAATTATTTGCCTATCTCCTAAGAACATTTTCCCTGGAAACTTCTTTAGGCTTAAATGGATATGTCATTTAGATCAATGTCCTAACCCTAACAAATCCACAGAATAAACATGGAAATGCTTAATAAACATAGAGGTGTTAATATAACATCGCTTTTTTATTTTTCTTTTGATTTATTTTCTCCCATCACAAGTATTATGCACTGTCATTGGAAAAAAAAAAAGAATGAAAATAAAAGTGGTCAAAGCTTCCTATAATTACAACATGTAGTGCTAACCATTGTTAATACCAGTGGAGTACATTTTCCAAGTTTTCCCTGAGTATGTAAATGTTTTACTGCCCTAGAGTTAGAGATTCTGATTGTCCTGCCTTTTTTGTTTTGTTTTTGTTAAATTATTGCCACACCGCTGCCTGCTACTGAACTCAGAGTAAATCCTTCAAACAAAGCAATAGAGTCACAGTCTCAGGACTCCATGGATGTTGCAGATAGCAAACAGGGACTCCAGCAGACCCCCAACTGCTTGTCTCATTTCTCAATAATGAATGCCAAGGCAGTGGCCCTTAGTGGGCACTTGATGTTTGCTGAGTGAATGAATGAAAAGCTTCCCTTTGCTTCCTGTTCTGCTTGTCTTACCTAAGGCAATGCAGCTTATTATGAGACAGAATGAATGTTTCTGAGCACGAACGCTATCACCTTCAGAACAAACCTAGAACATTAAACCTTTCGAACTTGCACTGGCCCAGTGTTTCCCAGCAGTGTTCCATGGAGCATCGATCCCCATCAAACTCAGAAAGCAAGGGACTGCACGATGAGATCAGCAGAAAATACCACAAACTCTTCCCCCCTCTTGGAGATTAAAAAAAATTAATATACTAAAATTCCAGATGGTCCAGGAATAAAGCCATCTGTATCATATCAGCTTGTATTTTACAGACAAGGAAAATTGAAGGCAGAGATTGATGTGACTTGCTCAAGCCACATGCCTAACAAGTGCCAAACCTGGACCAGACTGAGCATCTCTGCTTCTGGGTCACAGCTCTTCCCATCACTCCCTGTGACCTCCCTTCTTCTCTGGGTTTCTGTCACTTCTAAAAGAACCCAGGGGGAAAGTTCTAAATTTGGACCAATGGGACATTTTTAGCTCCTAATGGGCAGATTTTTCCACCCAGATTTTTCATGGGAAAGTCTGTATAGTTCATTTGCCACCTTAAGACCCAGGGCTTGCTGCCAGGAGGTTCTCATGCTGGTTGTTGCTTAAACATGGTCCATGGGAGCTGAAATTGTGTACGGGGCACAGTGCTTGAGGCCAAAAATAAAGATCTTTCCATTTACCATGGATGCTAAAAAATGCTCACTCTCTCTTCCACATTTATTCTGGCAACATAATTTATATAAAATGGCATTCTGCTGTGCATTTCTATAACACCTGTGGAGCATTCTCTCATTTGTCACAGAGTGAACCTATCCATGCACATGGATTTTAAAGATAATTTAAGTGTTCCCTTAGAAGTATAATTTTTAAAAAATGCCCAGTGGAAATCTTTCTATATATAGGACATCCACTTGCCAAACATCTTTTAGCTATAATAAACACCAACATTGAGCAGTCAAACCCTCTAACCACTGAGGTCAACAGCAGAAAGGAGAGACAGTATGGTGTGATGGTGAGGAGCTCAGGCCTCGGAGGGGGACACTGGTGGTTAGGTTAGTCATCTCATGTGACACAACCTGTGGGACCCAGGACAGTTTGCTTCATTTCTTGGTGCCTTCACATCTTCCTCTGTAAGGCCTACCTCAAAGGGTTGTGGGGAGGATTTAAATGGCTTGGCAAAGAATACCCTTCAAGGATTTATCTTTTTCTGGATGTGTTTAAGATTTTCTTCTTTTTCTTTTAAGATCAAGAGCAGTCCTTGTTGGTGTTTTGAACCTGGGGTCTTCATCTGTAGGAATACCTGTCATTTGCCCATGCTCTAAACATCCTTTTTATTTTTGGATAGTGTTAATGTTTGTATTTAAAATGTCCCCCAAGCTGGGCATGGTGACACACACCTGTATACAGTCCCAGTTCTTGGAGGCTGAGACAAGAGGATCACAGGTTTAAGGCCAGCCTCAACAACTTAGCAAGACCCTGTTTCAAAATAAAAAGTAAAAATGGACTAGGAGAGTACCTCAGAGGCAGAATCCCCCTGGCTTCAATTCCCAGTGCTGCAAAAAAAAAAAAAATAAAATAAAAGAATTTAAAGTGTCCCCCCAAACCTCATGTGTGGGCAAGACAGGTAGGTTCAGAGGCAGGATGTGGTTGGAGGGGGTGGATCACAAGGGGCCTAGGGTTGGGAGCTGTATCTGTCCCTGGCCATTCCCACATTCTTCTCATCTGCTTCCTGACCATGAGCTGAGCTGGGCTTTTACCTCCCCATCATGCCCTAAAGCCCTGTCACTATGAGCTGGCTGACCATGGGCCGACCTCTGAAAACTCTAAAACCTCCCAAACTGTGAGCCAAATAGACCTTTCTTCCTCTAAGTTGTGCTTGTCAGCTATTTTGGGCACAGTGATAAAAAAGCTGACTAAAACAGATAGTTCCCCAGCATGGAAAGCCTGACTTGCCAAGATAGACCCCATCCTGAAGCCATCTAGGGAGTGCCAGCTTTAGGAGTTATATGCTAGTCAAGGAAGACCAAATATATTTTTCACAATATCATAGACATTAACTCATTGGGCTTAATTTTGTGAATGCATACATGACTCAATACCATTTTTATGTGCTATTACTATAGACAGTTTAACTCTCATTTTGTGTGAGCATGCTTTCTTATTTCATCTCTATTCTGGGGCCTGTATTTTCTTTGAGGTCATTCTATTCTTGTCCTTGCAGTAATTTGAAAGTTATTAAGCCTAGTATTGTTTCATCTTTAACTAACATACTTAAATGTGAACATTCTAAGCCAACTTCATTCAACTTGGTAAGCAAAACAAAATCTACTAGGCAGGGCGTGGTGGCACACGCTTGTAATCCCAGTACTTGGGAGGCGGAGACCGGAGGATCCGGGTTCGCCGCCAGCCTCAGTTACTTAGTGAGGCCCTCCGCAACTTCATGAGACCTGGTTTCAAAATAAAGTATAAAAAAATAGGGCTGGGGGTGTAGCTCGAAGGTAGAACGCCCTGGGTTCAATCCCTGGTACTGAAAAAAAAATCTACTTAATTCTCTTTAAGGAAGACGGGAGAATTCACCCAATTAGACTTCCTTCTGCTATAAGCACCAAGGATACTATTGCTGGAGGATACTATTTTTATTTAAGTCTATTATTGTTAAGTCATTTTAACATTATGTAGTTCTTTTATAAATGAGTGTAATGCTTACATTCTGTATTGTGAACATGATTATTCTATGCTTAAATAATTTAATGTTTACTGTGAGTCAGGGTCAGCTACAGAATTTATAGGACTTGGGGCAAAATTAAAAAGTGGGGTCTTTGCTCCAGAATTATCAAGGGTTTTAGATGACTATAGCAAAGCACTAAACCACACGAGGCCTTTTTGAGCACGAGGCCCTATGCCACTGCATCTTAGGTCCATGGAGACGGCCCTGCTGCTGGTCTTTTCCCACCGATTCCCCATTTGTTTCATATTTTGATGTATCATTTGGTAGATTAGATGAAGACTTTGCACCAGTCCTGTGCCTGCTGGCCCTCAGAGTCATGCCTCAACCTTACCCTGCTCTGAACCACAGGGGGCATTTCCTCTGCAATACATTTCTCAGGTTCTTGAGTCAGCTGGGTCTTGGCTAGGTTTGGTCAACAGAAGGCAAGAAATTGGAAATAAAGAGGAAGGGCAAACCAGAATTTCTCGTCTTCTCCCAGGCATCAGCTCCTATGTATCTCAAATAGTATCTCCATCCACTGTGCATACCTGCCAGGTTTCCAGTTCCAGGTAACTCTGGCCCTTGGCCTCCCTTGTCCCACCTGCCCAAGGACTGGCCTTTGCTAATCTTTTTTTTTGTGTGTGGTACTGGGGATTGAGCTCAGGGGCATTCTACCTCTGTGCTACATCCCCAGACCAATTTCATGTTTAGTTTGAAACAGGGTCTCACTAGATTGATGAGAGTCTCACTACTTGCTGAGGCTGTCCTCGAACCTGCGATCCTCCTGTCTCAGCCTCCCAAGTACTGAGATTACAAGCATGTGCCACCATGCCTGGCTGGCCTTTGCTAATCTTTTTTCTTTCAAGGTAGAAGACTTTTTAAAATTTTGTTTGTTTATTAATTAATTTATTTTTTTATTAGTGCATCGCAATCATACATCTTGAAGGATTTCGAGGTGGTTGACGTATACATGCACTCATTGGTCAATTAGCCCTTCCCAATCCCCACCCTCCCTGCCTTCCCCTCCCTCCTTCCCGTTTTCAGCATAGTAGTTGACTTTGATATCTTTGTGTATGTCTAGCCTGTGCACCAGTTTGTTTCCCTCTCCTTCCCTCCTGTCTCCCCCAGTTCGTTCGCCTTCTTTGCTCATCTGAGGTTTTCTCTCTTTGTCTGTGGTCTCTCCTGTGCAGGGTCGTGGCTCATCCTTCCCTGACATCAGCACTGGGGTACTCGGGGCGGGGCCGGGGGCTTGCCCACCCAGCATCCCCAGCGCCGAGGTGAGGGGTTCTCTGGGGGCAGGGCCAAGGGCTCATCCACCCTGGGTCCCCAGGACAGGGGAGAGCGGTTCTCCGGGGATGGGGCTGAGGGCTCACCTGCCCTGCATCACCAGTGACGGGGGGAGGGGTTCTCTGGGGACAGGGCCAAGGGCTCACCTGCCCCGCGTCCCCAGTGCCAGGGTGAGGGGTTCTCCGGGGGCGGGGACAAGGGCTCGCCCACCCTGTGTCCCCAGCTCCAGGGGGTCACCAGGGACGGGGCCAAGGGCTCACCTACCCCGCATCCCCAGCACTGGGGGGAGGGATTCTCCGGGGGCGGGGCCGAGGGCTCACCGGCCCCTTGTCCCCAGCACCAGGGGTCTCCGGGGTCGGGGCCGAAGGCTTGCCCACCCCACGTCCCCAGTGCGGGGGGTCATTGGGTGCGGGGCCGGGGGCTGACCCACCCATGTTCTCAGTGCTGGGCCACTGGGGAGAGGGCCATGTCTCATCTACCTATGTCCTCAGTTCTGGGGTGTTCCAGGACGGTGTTGCTCACGGGGGACCGTAGCTTGCTGGCTAGTGTTCTCAGAGTTGGGCTGCTCCTGTGTATGGCCACCTCTTCGTCTCTCCTCATCGCACTTGTTGTGGTAGCAGAGGCTCATGGCCCACCCCTTGAAATCATCGTTGTTGTAGGTCTGGATTGACTTGGGCTTCCTCATGTTCCGGAGTTGATCGGTCCCAATGGTGGTCTATAGTCACTGGTTTCACAAGAATCTGCTGTCTCTTTGCTGTTGGTCTCCAGGAGTTGTGGTATAGGTGTGGCCCAGCATTCTCATTGCTGAGCTGCTCCAGGGGCCCATGCTGTATTCGTCCAGGTCCTCAGTGCTGTGGTGTTCTGTGCCAGTGCTAGGCTACTCCAGGGGGGCCATGTTTCACCCGTTCTTTTTCTCAGCGTTGGGGTGCTCCTGTGCCTGGCTGCCTCATCTATGTCTCTCTGTGTCACTTTCTTTACGGGGGCTGAGTTTCACATCCCACCCTTTGCAATTGCCACTGTTGTAGGTGTGGATTTGGTTCAACTTGGGCTTCATCATGGTCCGATGTCGACTGCTTTCGATGGTGGGCTATAATCTCTGGTTTCATAAGAATCAGCTGTTTCTTTGCTAGAGGATTCCAGGAGCCATGGTGCTGGTGTGGCTCAGCCAAGATGGCGCCTTTGTCTCCTTTCTCCGCTTACCAGGTGGAATGCTTTGAGCTCCCTACCGCCCTCCGCTCTTTCCACTGACTCACAATCCGCTGCACTTTGACTCTCATTATTTTGTTGAGTGTTGGCTGTCCTGCTTTTCTTGTCAAGAAGCAGTCTTCTCACCAGCTGAGCTCTGACTCTCGGAGCACCGGCAATATGCTGCCTCTCACTTTCCTGCCATCTTGGTTCTCCTCTGTAAGGCCTCTTTGGCTCTGGCCAGCTCCTGCTCCTTCTGTGCCAAATGGACCCTGAACTCCGTGGCCGAGAGGACCTCAGCAACCTTGCTGCCCTGCCACTCCTGCAGGTCCTTGGCCAACATCTCCTTCATCTGCTTCCTGGAGCCAGGACACCTTTTCATGCAGGGGCACCCGCTGGTCACAGTCGCCATCGGCTGGAGCCAGGGGTGCCCCGGCACGGGGCTGACCACCGGGCCCCGCTGCATCCACACACAACTCTCAGGCTGCGGGCCCGGTGGTCATGTGGGCCCCACCCAAATACATTTTTAAAAACGGTTGAAAGACCTCTGAGCACCAGGGTGCAGGCAGGAGAGGGTGCTGGGGAGCGGTGAGCTGTCTCCATGCCAGGCTCAGTGGCAGCCAATGCCCAGAGCTCTGCAGCTGCAGCCATAGCTGCACCTTCCTCCTTGTCCTCTTCGCGGGCTCCGAGCCAGGACGCAGCTACTGCCCCCCACCTGCAGCCCTCCTCCCTGCCCTACTTTTCTTGTTAAGAAGCAGTCTTCCCGCCGGCCGAGTTCCGAGTTTCAGAGTGCCAGCAACACGCCTCCTCCCTTTATCTCACTCACCCGTGTTCTGTGGATCTGGTTTGACTTGGATTTCATCATAGTCCAATGTCGACTGCTTTCGATGGTGGACTATAATCGCTGGTTTCACAAGAATCGGCTGTTTCTTTGCTGGAGGATTCTGGGGCCCGTGGTGCTGGTGTGGCTCAGCCAAGATGGCGCCTTTGTCTCGGCTCTCCGCTTACCAGGTGAAATGCTTTGAGCTCCTACCGCCCTCCGCTCTTTCCACTGCCTCGCATTCCGCTGCACTTTGTCTCCCATTGTTTTGTTGAGTTTTGGCTGCCCTACTTTTCTTGACAAGAAGCAGTCTTCCCACCTCCGAGCTCCGACTCTCAGAGCGCCAGCGAGACACTGCCTCTCACCATCCCGCCATCTTCTTCCTGGCCTTTGTTGATCTTGAAGCGTTCCATTCTCCCTTGTTATCTTGGTTCTTACATCAACTGTGAAACTGAATTCCTTTATCCAATTCCTCCTCTTTCAAATGCTCATGGGAAGTGTATTTCCTGAGTTTATATAGATCAGGAGACAGTTGTTTGTTACTTTTGTGTGTAAATGTAGCTTATCATTGTGTAGAATTTATAAGTGGCACAGTTTATTTCACAAACCTTTGGAGCAGTGCTTCTCAAACTTTAGCCCGCATCAAAACCACCTGGGAGGCTTATTAAAACCCTGATTTCTGAGCCTACCTCCAGAGAGTTGAAATGTCTGGGCTAGGGCTTCAGGATTTGGTGTTTTAATAAGATCATGGATAATGCCGAAACTGCTGGTCTATAGACCACCCTTGGGTAACACTGCTCTGAAAGTTGCTCCCTTATCTGATGGCATCTAATGCTACTTAGAAGATACTTGAGTTCACCTCAGTTGTGTTTTTGTTTTGTTTTTGTGGTTCTGGGGTTTGAATCCAGGATTTTGTGCTAGGCAAGCACTCTACCACTGAGCTACACCCTAGTACCCACTCTTGATTTTAATAATTGGCATAAGTATTTATAAGACTCTGCCTTTAACCTTGTAGTTCAGCAAATTCACCAGAATACTGTCATCCCTGTAGGGGACACAGGGCATTTTTCCAGGACACTCCAAGGATACCAAAATCTGTGGATGCACAAATCCTCCACAGATAATGAAGGGCCAACAACATGTCATAGCACTAGTTACCCATTGTAAATTTTCTTTTTGATCTGATAACTGCCTTCCTTCATTTTATTTTTTTAAGTTTTAAACAACATTTTTGGTGTAACTTTATTGAGAAAGTTGGAAAGAGTGGGGGAAAGGTGGCTCAAATCTTCACACCATAATAGGAAAGCAATAAAGTTTAAAATGGGACAACCACGAAATAATATTCTACTCATATTATTTGTTAATTTGAGCAAAAGCAGAGAGTTGAAAGTGTTCGCCTCTATGCACACAACACTGGGGATGGGGTGAGGGTGTGAACTGGGGGCTGCTTTTATTGTTGCCATTACACACTTAGCTAATGAACAGTCTATTTGTTCTTTTGTATTATGTGCAAAAGCCCTTTGGTGAAAGTAAAATGAAGAAAGGATGGAAAGGAGAAATGAATGGTATGAAAAGGAAGAGGGGCAGTGGATAACCTGAATGACCACAATCAGGGGAACTGGAAGATGGGGAGGTAAGAAGAGATTCAATAAACCAAGGTTAGACTAGAGGTCAAGAACAGATGAACTGTTGGAATGTGACCAAATCGGAAAGGCCAAGGGAGAAGCTCGTTGATGGGTTTGGGGTGAAAGATTCTAAGAAAATACTGGTATCTTCCATATAATGGTGGTAGTCCATTCCAAAAACCAGATGTCCTGCACAAAATCACTAAGCAGGGACTTATTTCTTATTATTCTAAATAGGAAAAAGTATAACACATGGTTACTCAACTCAAAACCTCTAACTTCCTACAATGTTACAAAAACAGAGCAAAATTTCCTCAATATAAGCAATACAGAAATAGTCTGAAATACACTTAACACCAGTTTTCTTGAACATCAATTAATAAGGTTGTTAACAAGCAGTTACTCTACATAGTAATACCTGTATGTTTTCTCTGTTGATACCTAGTGTCTTAACACTCTGCTATATATATGGTACTGGGGATTTGTTTTCCTTCATTTTAGATAATTTTTTTCTGAAAATATTTTTATTTGCTTCTGTTTCATTTGTTCCATCCTCTACTTTAGGCAGTTACATCAAACTATTCACATGTTGGTCTCCATTGGGAATCCCTTGTACATAGTGGTTGTTCTAAGTTTTATGTACCTTGGGACGAAGCCCTTCTGGTTCAGATCTTCAGATGATTGCTAGATTGGTAATGAATTAGATAATACAGTAACTTTGTCTTTGCATATTTTTCTTATAAGTCTTTTGAAAATCTAATAGAAAGCAACTCAGCCAGCCATGGATCAGGCTTCTTACAGAAACTGGGTCTATACAGTGGAAAGTGGCACATAGGTACCTGTAACTCCTTGATCCTGCCACCAGTGTCATTCTGTGGTGTGGGACATTAAAGGAAGTGGAGTCAAAGTTGGTTGAACCCAAACAAATAAAGCTTTATGTATATCATTTAAATCTTGAAGACACCAAAAGGGTAGTTAAACATAATTTAAAATTTAGGAGGGATCAGAGAGGCATGGGGAGAAGTTAAATTCTTATCTTGGAAGCTGCCCAACCACCCATGAATAATAATACCCAACTACTCTGTGGAACTGTTCCTATGGAAACTCCACTGCCACCCCACTGTATCACTTGGCATTTTTGATGCTGAGAACTAGTATAATCTATGCTTAGACTGTAGGACCTCAGTCACAGCTACTGCAAAATCACAGACATCTCCACCTGTAGATTTTCCAGAATATGCCACCATCCCAAATTGCTGATTTCCTTCTTCTTAGTTCTACCCAGGCAGTATATCTGCTTGGTAAAAACTAGGTCACATATGGGTTCCCAGCTGCATGAGAGTATGAGAAATGTAGGGTTTTAAAAAAATCTTTCTAGGATTTTTTTAAAATCCTATAGGATAAGAAGGAAATCGAAGCTGTTGGAATTTGTGTTAAGTGAGCCAATTGGCAGTATTTGCTATAAGTTACCAGCCTAAATAACATCTGTGACAGTATTTTAAAGAGTAAATGTAGTACATATACAAAATTTTAAAATTCATGTGGTATAGAAGACATAAAATAGAAGGTGAAAGCTGTTTTCATCACTCTTTTTCATCTTCTCTGCCTGTATTAGTTACCTATCGCTGGGTAACAAATTACTCCAAAATGTAACAGCTTGATGTAACAAAGCATTTATGATGTCATAGCTTTTGTGGGTCAGAAGTCCAGTCTTTGCTTAGCTGCTGTCTCTGACTCAAGGTTGGTCATGAGGTTTCAGTCAAGCTGTTGAAGAGGTCTGAATATCAGCTACGGGAGGATCTTTCATGTTCACTCACTTGGTTGTTGGTGGGATTCAGGAACTCAGGCAATGGACTGAGAGTCTGAGTTCCTCAGTTCTTGGCCACATGGGCCCCTGCATGAGGTAGCTCACAACAAGGCAACTAACTTCCCTCTGAGTGAGCAGATCAGTGAGAAGGCAAGAGGAAACACCCAGGAAGGAAGCCACAGTCCTTTTGAATCGTCTTGGAAGTGACATCCACCACCACTGCTGAACTGCATTCATTAGAGGCAAGTCAGTAAGACCAGTCTACACTGGAAAGGAAGGGATGGAACACCAGTGTGAATACCAGGATATGGGATCACTGGGGACCTTGTAGCCACACCTCCTCTCCCCCCATGTCTCACTTACCTAGAAATAACCACTGCTAATTGTTCCTTATGATTCCTTTCAGGAGATATTTTTTTTAAAAAAGGATTGGATTTAAATCAAATTTTCAAGATTAACCTGGAGTTGTCCCAACAGTTGCTGCTAAGATTTAAATGTCAACCACTCCTAAGTGGTGTAAATGTCATCTTCTTACCAAGTAGACCAGATGAGCATTGAAACTGGCAGCTTGTGCTCAAGTAAAAAAAGATAAATAGTACAGCAATGGTAACATCGTGAAAGTGCCCAAATGTGTGTTTATGTTTTCACAAATGAAAAAAAAAATCAACCATAGGACATATGGGCAACGCCTCAGAAGGAGTTTCTGAAAAATAAAATTGCTCAGAAAATAACCTCCTGTCTTGTCTACACAAGAGCTGACAGAGAAGCAGGATTGCTGCTCCGTGACACTGGTGGGCTGTTAGCCTAATGGACAAATGATGGGGGCAGCGTCTGCTTACCCAGACACTACATCTCAAGCAATATCACGGCCAACTCTGAAAAAGTGATATTATTTACTCCCCTTCACAGATGATGAAACTATGGTTCTAAGATCTGACTTGCCCACATCCCAAGCCCAGAGTGTATGGTTTCAAGCCCTTGTTATTTCCACTTCATTCTCCAATACCCAGCATCTTTCTTAGCCTCTTCCATCTTTACTAATTTTCAAAGTACTCCATGACTTGACTAGCAATAATTAAGGCAGAGGAAACTTGATAATTTCCCTCTTATCAGCTTTTTAGAAGGCTAGCTTTCAGCTGCCATTTGCCAGCCCCTTTCCTGTGTGAAGAAGGATGCTGGAGCTAAGAATCATATGCTTCTCTTCTGGTACCAAACAATCTAGATATGTGATGCCTTGCAAGGTTGGTTTCTTTTATAGAAGCCAGCAAATGTTTAGAAAGACATTTTAAGCTGTGTACACAGCAGCAGGTCATGGGATGCTGGCTTTTGTCCTGTTTGCATTTAAATTAAGAAAATAACTAAAAATAGATGGAAAAACCAGCTATTTGTGGGAGAAAATCCTCAACAAATAGCACTTGTAGGCAATGTCCAAACATAACCAGTAAACCATGAAGTTATGAGACTGCTGGAAACTGGAAGCTGTTAGCAGTTATTTGATTTAGAATTTTGAGCCATCATTATCTATCTTTGCAATTTAAAGTTTAAATAACACTTCAGGATTAAGCATTCATTTAGCAAATATTTATTGAACTTAATACCAGAAAGAGGAAATAAAAAATAAACAGAAGCATCTTTATAATTCTACGAGCTTGGGGAGCAGAATGTGAGATGATCATATAAAAATAATAGCAGTATATTAAGGGCATTTATTCCAAAATTCTTATGTTTCTGTTGGATAATACTAGCTTTTTTTTTTTACCTTTCTCCTCTCTTCTACCCTTCATTGGTCACCAGACTCAGTGAATTTATCTGATGGAGAATTCAGAAGAGGCTAAAGGACTCGCTTCTGTGCTTCTCTCTTTCTTCTTACCCCATTCCTACTCTTAAGCTCTCTGTCACTCTATCAGGAATTATGGCAGGGAAGGTTCTGCCCATAAAGAAGTTGTTTAATTCAGACAGAAAAGCATTACAGTAAGCCACAATGACAACATGTTCAAGTCTCACTTTCGAAGCTTCAGTCTATCAGTATTGCAGCTGATATTTTGATCCCTAGTCAATATCTCCTATGTTTCTCTCTTAGAAATGAATTATTTACTGTGTCCCTTGAAACTCCGAGAAATAAAGAACTTGTGTTAAGTATAATAAGTTATGTAAGACACTGAGGAGAGAACACCCCTTTTTAAAATAGGTTTATTGGTGCATTGTAGTTTACATCATATGTAGTTCAGAGTGATAGGGACATACATGCACAGACCACTTGGTGAGCTTCCCCCAGCTTCTTTCCCACTTCCTCCCCATCCCAATACATGATATTGAGATTGGCATTGGTAGTTTTACATACGTGCATAACATCAATATGTTTTCTTCATTAAATTAATCAAAAACATATATTGGAGAAACAACAGCCTTTTCAACAAATGGTCTTGGGAAAACTGGTTATCCATTTGTAGAAAAGTGAATTAAACCCCACCCTTTCACAAGAGACAACTCAAGGTGGATCAAAGACCAGGAAATTAGACCAGAGATGAGACTTTGAAATTACTAGAAAAGGGAATAGGTCCAATGTTCCAACATATAGGCACAGGTAGAAACTTAATAAGAGCCTCAAAGCTTTGGAAATTAAAACAAGAATAAATGGGATAGCATTAAATTAAAGTTTCTGTTCAGCAAAGGAAACCATCAAGGGTCTAAAACACGAGCCTAGAGAATGAAAGAAGATCTTTGCCAGCTATTTTTCTGATAGAGGATTAATATCTAGAATATACAAAGAGCTTAAAAGACTTGATTAACACTAAAAAAACAAATAACCAAATCAAGAAATGGACAATTGAACTAAATAGGTGGTTCACAAAAGAAGAAATACAAATGATCAATAAATATATGAAAAATATTCAATATTATTTGCAATTAGGGAGATGCAAGTCAAAACTACACTGAGAGTCTATCTAACCCCAATTACAATGGCAATCATCAAGAATTCAAACAACAAATGCTGGTGAGGATGTGGGGAAATAGAAACTCATACACTGTTGGTGGGATTGAAAATTAGTGCAGCTGCTATGAAGATTTAGTGTGGAGACTCCTCAGAAAACTGGGAATGGATCCACTATATCATCCAGCTGTACCAATCCTGGGTATTTTTCCAAAGGAACTGAAATCATAATATTATATTGATACATGCATATCCATGTTTATAGCAACACGATTCACAATAGCCAAATTATGGAACCAACCTAGGTTTCCATCAACAGATGAATGGATTACAAAATTATGGAATATACATACAATGGAATTCTACTCAGCCATAAAGAGGAACAAAATTATGTCATTTGCAGGAAAATGGATGGAACTGGTGAACATTTTTAAGTGAGATTAGCCAGTCCCAGAAAGCGAAGGGTCATATGTTTTCTCTCATATGTGGAAGCTAGGGAGTCATTGGGATACAAGAGGGACTTTAGATAATGGAGGAGAAACCCCAGTGGAGGGGGGAGGAGGGAGAATAATGAAAGAGCACCTCTTCACAATGCATGTGTAAGGACCTCACAGAGAAGATGTTGCTGTGGTTGGATGCTGAAGCATCAGGAAGTATGAAGACAGGGATGGTAGGAAAAAATATTCTACAGAAGATAATATAAAAAGTTGCTCTAGGTGGGTGGGGTGGCACAGCCTGCAATCCAAGTACTTGGGAGGCTGAGACGGGAAGATTGCAGGTTCAAGGCCAGCCTTGGCAATTCAGTGAGACCCTGTTTCAAAATAAAAAAATAGAAAATAGGGCCGAGGGTGTAACTCAGACGTAGAATGCCCCTCGGTTCAATCCTCAGTACCAAAAACCAAACAAACAGACAGATAAAAATAAAAATAAACTACTCTTCATGACAGTATGTGTCATGATTGGAAAATGGAAAGTAGTCTGTGTGGCTGTTGTTATGGTTAGTTGCAGGAAGAGGCAAAGTGGGATTGAGGTCACAATGCGAAGGATCATATATGGACAATATTCTACAGATTCTTGCATCCCACCCCCACCAACTCAGTGCAACTGAGATGCAGACCACTCTCTTTTTGGTTTAAAAGAATATTACTTTCACTAATGTGTACAGGAGGGGTGAGGGGGGAACAGGGTTGGGATGCAGAAGGAAATACACCAAGAGCTGTGTGCATGCATGTTTGCACCACATTGAACCTCACTGTGATGTATAATTGCAATGCTCTAATAAAAGTATAAAACAAACAAACAAAAAGACTACTCTGGATAACTGGGATGCACAATTGGCTTCAGGAACCACTGTCTTCCAGGACAAGGAGTTTTAATTTCATCTCCTTACTAACGACAGGCCATTAGAGGGAGCAGATTTCAGATTTCCTGCATCTGTAGAAGGATATCTCTGGTGGCCAGCATGGAGGCAAAAACATGCAAGCAGACTATTGCAGGAATTCAGTCTAGAGGAAAATGAAGCTGGAACCACAGTGTCTGGAAAGGGATGGAAAGAATGGGGCCGAGTCTAGGTGTGTTTTGGAGGAAGGAGAAACAGGACACTGGGACAGGATGTGAAGGTAAAGAATGTGCTGAAGGAGGGCACAGTAGATTTACTGTGCGCCTGGAGGATCTGACTTGGCTGAATCAGGACAGGTGGTGCTGAATGGGGAGTTTTTGCCCTGTAATTCTGTGTCTCTCTCCATCCTTCCACTCATGCAACTCCATGGAAGGAAGAGTGGAATCCGGTCCAAATTTGTCACTCTTTGGACCACATTTCACTATTGGGTTAGGTCAACACACTGAATATTGTGACAAATGTCATGTCCTCTGTGCCCCTCTGTGCCCAATAAAGTAGACCTGTCCTTTCCTCCTCAATCCATTTGGATAAAAGAACCTTGTCTGGGGGAGAAGAACAGGAGAAAGAGATCTTGTGGGTCCTCTTAGTCTAAGCTACAGTCTCCACATCAACATTTTAGTATTTCTAGTATGGAACCAGTAGGGTAGCTGCTCATCCCAAACTGTCTGGGAAAGACCTGGCTAAAACACAAACAGTTTATCTTCCATCCTGAATGTGGTTCCTCAGAAATCATGGGTGTCTGGGAACCCCTCAGATCCCCAAATCCCTGGATGCTCAAGTCCCTTATACAAAATCGGTTATTTGCATACAACGTATGCACAGCCTCCTGTACACTTAAAATCGTCTCTAGATGATTTATAACACCCAATACAGTGTAAATGCTATGATGAAAAAGTGTTAGACTGTATTGTTTGGAGAATAATGACCAAAAAGAGTCTGTACATGTTCAGCACAGATAAGTTTTCATTTGAATTTTTAAAACATACTTTTATTGGTGTGTTATAAATACATCATAGTGCTGTCTAATACATGCACATGGCCCGTGGCATGTTTCCCTCCGGATCCCACCCTGCTTCCTCCTGCTCTCCATGCATATTATTGATATTGGTATTGATAACTTCATATATAGACATAGCATTATATGAACTATTTCTTTCATAAAGTCGTTTTCTCCCTCGCTCCATCTCCCTGTCCAAATCCTCTTCTACTGTTCTACTGGTCTCCTTCCTCATTTATCTGAAGTCCCTTTTGTTTCCTATTTTCTCTCTAACTTCCACATATAAGAGAAAACATACAACCCTTGACTTTCTGAGACTAGTTAATCTCACTCAGCATAGTATTTTTCAGTTCCACCCATTTTCCTGCAAATGACATAATTTTGTTCTTCTTTATGGCTGAGTAAAATTCCATTGTGTATATACTTCATCTGTGAACAAATCCTCAATGCAGAATCTATGGAGATCAAGGATTGGATGTATTTCGGTTTCAAAGTATTAATATTAGTAGTTACATTCAAATAAGCTGGCATGGATTTGGAAGAGCTACACTTTATACTTCTTCTATCTGCTGCTATGGTCTCAGCTAGGAATGGGAGACTTGTCTCTGCAGTGAGCATAGTTTTCACATCAACAAGTAAAAATAATCAGAGATCACCTGTACTCCTTCTTCATATGTAAACAGGTAAAACACATTTGTGTCTCCTTTTAATTGTTTTAGTTCTAGGAATGGAACCCAGGGCCTTACACATGCTAGGCAAGTACTCTACTGCCAAGCTACATCCTAGGTCCCTTAAATATCTCTTGAAGAGCAAAAGTTTGTATTTATTTTTATACTTTTATTAGTTGAATGTAATTATACATTATGATGAGATTCAAAGTAATACAGACATACATGCACATGTCACTTGGTGTATCTCTCTACTTATTCCCACCTCCCTTCCTCCCTTCCCATAAATGTTAGTGAAACTGATAGTGAAACCTTGTGTGTACGTAACCTTATTTGAACTATTCCCTTCCTCAATCTTTTTTTTCCCTTCTGCTCCTGCTTCCCCCAATCTCCTTCCACTATTTTACTGTTTCTCTCCTAATTTGACTGAAGTCCCTTTTGCTTCCTATTTCTGTTCTAGCTTCTACATATGAGAGAAAATATATGACCCTTGATTTTCTGAGACTGGCTAAAATTTTCTAATTCCATTCATTTTCTTGAAAATGACATAATTTTGTTCTTCTTTATGGCTGAGTTCCATTGTGTGTATATACCACGTTTTTTTATCCATTCATCTGTTGATGGACACCTAGAATGGTTCTATAATTTGGCTATTGTGAATTGTGCTGTTATAAACATGGGTATGCATGTATCACTATAGTACTCTAACTTCAATTCCTTTGGAAAGATACCAAGAATTTGTATGGCTGGATCAAATGGTAGTTCCATTCCTAATCTTTTGAGGAACCTCTATATTAATCTCCAAAGTGGTTGTACTAATTTGTAATCCCACCAACAGTGTGTAAGAGTTCCTCTCTCTTCACATTCTCATCATCATTTATTATTGTTTGTGTTCTTGATGATTGTCATTCTAATTGAAGTTAGATATAGTCTCAGGATAATTTTGATTTGTGTTTTCCCGATTGCTAATGAAGTTGAAAATTTTTTTCATATATTTGTTGGCCATTTGTATTTCTTCTTTTGAGACACGTCTCTTCATTTCAGTAACCCATTTTTAAGTTGGGCTATTTGTGCTTTTGGTGTTAAGTTTTTTAGTTCTTTAAATATTCTAGATATCAGTCCTCTTCAGACTCTTGATTGTATCCTTCACTGCACAGAATCTTTCTAATTTAATGCCATCCCATTTATTGATGCTCAATATTATTTCCTGAGCTTTAGGGGTCTTGTTGAGGAAGTCTCTACCAGTGACTGTATGTTGGAGAGTTGGACTTATGTCCTCTTCTAGTAATTGCAAAGTGTCTGGTTTAATTTCTAGGTCTTTGATCCATCTGAGTTGACATTTGTACTGAGTAGGAGTTGGGGGTCTATTTTCATTCTTCTACATAAGGATATCCAGTTTTCTCAACACCATTTTTGGGAAAAGATTGTCTTTTCTCCAGCATATGCTTTTGACACCTTTGTCAAAAACCAACTGATTGTATCTTCCTTTTAATGACAGCAAACACCACTTTCACTCATAAAAAACAAAGTGTCCTCAACTATAAGCAGCTACTGACAGCTTCCTCCCTCTCTCTGGGGTGGTGGAGAAATATTTGATGCTACTGCCCACATTGGCTTCTTGGTGTACCAGTGGGCTGTGTCATGGCCATGTCTTGGGGTACATGATGCACGAAGGCTCCCAGGTGACTAATCAAAGTAGGAAATGTGGGCAATATGTGTAGGAACTAGAGCCTGAGTAATCCTACTAAAAGGCACATAGAATAAAATGTGTGGTCTTGCTACACTGATCTTTTTTATTTCATATTTAGTAATACTTTAATTTAAAAATTGGCATCAGTAACATAAAATTGAAGACTGATGTTTAATGAAAAATTTAATGAATTTCCATTTTCCAAGGAAGGTGATGATAGACATGAAGTTTACACAAAACATTTGCTGACATGGAGGCTGGGGAAAGAGCAGTGACTGTGGGAACAGCCTCTCAACTGCAGATTCACCCCTCTTGCCTGCTCTGTGATAATGGATCTGGGCCACGATATATTTTTCTGTTATTGGTTGTCACAATATTAAGCTTTGTGAATAGAAACTTCTGGAGTGACATTGCAGGAGGAAGGGGTTTCTCTTCCTGGTGCACTGTGGCCTACTCACTTCTAGAGTACATTTTTTCCTCTGTTTCTCCAATGCTTGTTTTTTTTTTTTTCTGTGTTTATCTAATGGTTGTTTTTTTTTTTTTCTCTGTTTCTCCAGTCCTTGGTTCTTTCTTTAGCATTTGTTTACCTTGTTACCTTCTGCATCCCTCAACTCAGGTAGTGGCAGTGAAACCACAAGTTCCAGACAAGGTGTACCTGTGTCCAGTCAAGCTCAATGCACCCTCTCCTCAGCCCCAACTACGTGTGCATGTGTGGTCCCACAGGGATGGTCATCTAGTGACCTGGCTGCCTGACCTTTATCATACCTGCCCAGCCAAGAACTCCAGCCCAAGCCATACACATAGGATAGGTGTAGCAGATTCCCACAAAGGGCAGCCGTTTCTGCTCCCCGACTCCTGGTGCCTGAGTCCCTGTGTGTACCTTGGCTTGCTTTGGCCTGCAGGGTCGATTCTATGGCCCGCTTGACTGAAGCATGACATGTACCAGTCTTCTCTCCTGTTGTGGTACCCAGACTCTGCCCACTGGCTCTGGCTCATCTGCACGTGAAGGATCGTTCCTGTTAGCCCAGAAAGTTGACCTTCTCTGGTTCAGGAAACTCAAGACCTTCTCCACTATCCATACCATCTTCAATGGATTGAGTTCACTCTTTGGGAGGGACTCTTTTTCCAACTTGCTCTTCTTTCATATATTTTCTCCCACCTCTCAGAATTCTCCTTATGTCTTCACAGTTACTTTCCTATAATAGCTTAATAATTTTTATGTTAAATCTTGGGGAGCCAGGTGTGGTAGTGCATGCTTGTAATCCCAGTATTTGGGAGGCTGAGACAGGAGGATCGCAGGTTCACAGCCAGCATCAGAAACTTAGTGAGGCCCTTAGCAACTTAGAGAAACCCTGTTTAAAACTAAAGAAAAAAATAGGGCTGGAGGTGTAGCTTGGAGGTAGAATGCCTCTGGGTTCAATCCCCAGCACCCCCCAAAATTATGGGGAGGCATGTATTTTCTGTAAAGGGCCAAATCATAAATGTTTCAGACTCTATGGACCTTACATTGCTGTCATAGCTACTTTCTTCTGCCATTGTAACACAGAAGGAGCCACAGTCAATATGCCACCGGATGGGCATATCTGTGTTTGGCCCATCGCACAGTTTGACTTGTTTTAATTACTGGGGGGGGGCGGGGATGGGTTTCTGTCTCTGTCTCCTGATTGGCCCAAACTGACATAAGTTCAATATCAAAAATAGAAGTAGAAGCTGTCTGTGCTCTGCTCAAATCTTCTCAGTTATTGTACTTTCTAGCACACGCGTATTTGTCAGTAGACTGCTGCTCAAAGTTGTTCAAACTCACACATTTAATGCTAGAGGTGCTTGGGACACTATCCTTAGGGACATCCCTTAACAGATTATTAAACAGAATAGGGGTTTAAATACTGCAGCTCCATGGCATAGTGCCTGGGATATTCTGAGCAGGTGCTTCACGGGGATTCCCTGAGCTCCTTGTGAGGCTAAGCACACCATTTTAGTTGGCTTAGGAATAACCCATTACTTACTTCCGCATATCACCTCCCCACTCTCACCGACAGGCTCCTGAAACTCCAAATAGATTATGTGCAGTCAATCAGCCTCAGTGTCTGCTTCTGGGAGAAATTCTACTAAGAAATATATTATTTGGTTTTTTTTGTTGGACTAATATAAATGCACACTTTGATGCTGCATAGAATCACAGTAAAAACAGTGTTCTTTCTAAATTAAGAAACCTGTGGAACACGGAATTCACAATTACATTCACACAAACTGCAATCGAAATAGCAGCTGTACTTGTCAACTTTTTCAAATGTTTTTGTATAAATCAGTACAATTGAATTGGTGTGTGTGTGTGTGTGTGTGTGTGTGTGTGTGTGTATAAACACCAATGATCAAGGACAATACAGGTTTTTATCTCTTTGCTGCCTCTAACCAACTGGAGTTTAGAAATGTTTGAGCCTTTAAATAATTACTTTGCACATCAAATTAAGTCTCCTGAAAATGGGACTTTTGTGCAATTGAAAAATCTAACGTTTATTTGTATTTTTTCAAGATCTTCAATAAATGTAGTCCCCCAGCCGGGCGTGGTGGCGCACGCTTGTAATTCCAGTACTTTGGGAGGCAGAGACCGGAGGATCCGGGTTCGCGGCCAGCCTCAGCTTTCTCTCTCTCTCTCTCTCTCTCTCTCTCTCCCTGTCTCTCTCTCTCTCTCTCTCTCTCTCTCTCTCTCTACCTAGTGAGGCCCTCCGCAACTTTGTGAGACCCTGTTTCAAAATAAAGTATAAAAAAATAGGGCCAGGGTGTAGTGCAGAGGTAGAACGCCCCTGCGTTCAATCCCCGGTACCGCAAAAAAAATGTAGTCCCCCAAATCTCAGCATTTGAAGGTTTTTTCCCCAAAATTGCAGTTGAAAAAAATACTTATAGCTGGGCATGGTGACGCATGCTTGTAATCCCAGTACTTTGGGAGGTGGAGACTGGAGGATCCGGGTTCGTGGCCAGCCACATCTCTCTCTCTCTCTCTCTCTCTCTCTCTCTCTCTCCCTCCCTCCTTGTCTCTCTCTCTCTACTTAGTGAGGCCCTCCACAACTTCGTGAGACCCGGTTTCAAAATAAAGTATAAAAAATAGGGCCGGGGGTGTAGAACGCCCCTGGGTTCAATCCCCGGTACCGCAAAAAAAAAAAGAAAAAAGAAAAAACACTTATAGACAGAAATATGTTGGCATACATCTCTACTAAAGCAATAGAGGAACTGAAAAAATTAAACAACGAGAGCTCGGGAGTGGGGTATAAAGTAATTTTTGAAGTTCTATGATTGCACTTTGTAATACCTTGATTCGTATATAGAATCTACTAATTTTGCTGCATCTAAATTCATATCATTAAAAAATCATATACATATATATTACAGATGCTTCCTGACTTACAATGGGGTTATGCCCCAATAAACCATTGAAAGTTGAAAATATCATAAGTCAAAGATGCATTTACACTGTAGTGTATTAATTGTTTTCCTTCATGATTGTGTGGCTGACTGGGAGCTGTGGCTCACTGCCACTGCCCAGCATCAGTGAATATTGTACCACATGTTGATAGTAGAGAACATATTAAAATTGAAAATGTGTAAGTACATTTTATACTGAATGCATATTACTTTTGTATTATCATAGAGTCTATAATCATAAGTCAAACCATTGTTAAATAGAAAAGCATCTGTATTTAGTAAGTTTATTTTATAAAAATTCATTTTGACAGGTAGCAAAATGAACAACTAGATAAACTGAACTATATCAAAATTAAAAAAAAATGCATCAATGGATATAACAAACAGTGAAATGGCAAACCATAGAATGAGAGAAAATATTCACAACTCAAATCTGATTAGGGGTTGATGTCTAGAAGACATAAAGAACATCTACAATATAAACAACAATGGAACCCAATTGAAAAATAGGATAAAGGACTTGAATACATATTTCTCCAAAGAAGATAAACAGTCAATAAATATGTTAAATAATGGAAAACATCACTAATCATCGAGAAAATGCAAATAAAAACTACATTGAAATGCCACTTGACACCTGTTATGATACCTACTATCAAACAGAAAACAATAGCTATTGATAATGGTATAGAAAAACTGGAATCCTCATGTACTCATGGTGGGAACGTAAAATGATAAAAAAAGTATAGCAGTTCCTCAAAGAATTAGAAATAGAATTACCATATGATTCAGAGATTCCCCTATATTCCTAAAATAATTGAAATCAGGGATCCAAAGAGATATTTGCACACCCATGTTCATGGCAGCATTATTCACAAGAGCCAGAAGATGAAAGCAACACAAGTATCCCTTGATGGATGAATGAATAAACAAAATGTGGTATTGACATAAATTGAAACATTATTCAACCTTAAAAGTAAAAAAAAATTTGGACATATGGATAAACCTTAAGGACGGAATGTTAAATAAGCCAGTCACAAAAGGACAAATACTGTGTCATCTCACTTGTAAGAGGTATCTGTGGCTAGGGTAATCAAATTCAAAGAGACAGAAAGTACATTGATGGTTGTGAAAGGTTGGGGGCATAGGGAAATGGAGAGTTATCATTTAATGGGTATATAGTTTTAGCTTTGCAAGATGAAATAAGTTCTGCAGTTGGATGTGGTGATGGTTGCACAACAGTGTGAATGTACTTAATGCCACTGAACTCTAACCTTTTTAAAAATGTACTTTTATTGGTGCATTATAGTCTCACATCATAATGTAAATCATGTTGACAGTGATATACATGCGCACAGTATTTGGTGCCCCCCCGCTCCCTCTCTATCCTCTGCTTCCCTATACAGAGTACTGAGATTGACATTGGTATTTTCACATATGTACATAAAGCTGATGGTAGTAATTCCTTCAATGAACCTCACTCTTCCCCCTCCCCTTCCCTTAGGCTACCTCCCTGGCTCCACTGAGCTTTCTCCTCCATTATCTGGAGTCCCTCTTGTATCCCAATTACTCCCTAGCTTCTGAATATTAGAGAAAACATATGACCCTTCACTTTATGAGACTGGCTAATCTCACTTAATGTAATGTTTTCCAGGTCCTTCCATTTTCCTGCAAATGACATAATTTTGTTCTTCTTTATTGCTGAGTAGAATTCCATTGTGTGGATATCCCATAATTTTGTAATCCATACATCTGTTGATGGACACCTAGGTTGGTTCCATAATTTGGCTATTGTGAATTGTGCTGCTATGAACATGGACATGCATGTATTACTGTAATTCTCTAATTTCAGCCCCTTTGGAAAGATACCCAGGAATGGTATAGCTGGATCATATGGTGGGTCCATTCTCAGTTTTCTGAGGAATCTCCACCCTGATCTCCATAGTGGCTGAACTAATTTGAAATCCCACCAACAGTGTAGAAGAGTTTCTTAACAATGGTTAAAATGGTAAATTTTATGTTATAATATTTTGCCACAATTTAGAAATGCAAAAAAAATTTTTGAGGAGAAAGATACTTTGAATGGAATCAAAAGCAAGACCTGTGAGAATATTTGGGCTGAAATATTTACATATTTCAATGTAAAATAATTAGCAATGAACACATCTTCCATTTATCAGAATTTGTTCTGCACTCACTTGACACTTTAGTACCTATGAAGAAAGAATTTTCCCAAGTCAAATATATGTTACAGTATGCAGAGAAGAGTCAAATGAAAATATGAATACTTTTGAATTTATTAACCATAATATACCATAATGCACAGTTGAAAAAGATTAGTGACTTTTTAAAAATTAAAACACTTAAAAAACTTGTTCAGAAAAATATCGGGGACAGAGAAACAGATAGGTACCAAGAGTGATTATTTTGTTTATATTATTTCAAATGTTTAAATAACCAATATAAAGAAAAATTTTAAAATTCTTTAATGTACATGGAAATGGTGTATTTTAGAATGTATTTTAATTTTAAAGATGGTCTTCATGGAACTATTTTGTAAGCCTATCCAACATAAAACCATTTGAGGGTCAATAAATAAATATTTCAAATTATGTAACTCATTTAATTAACAGATGTTTTCAGTCTCAAAAGCATTGTTGTTCAGATAATAAATTACATGCTTAGCTGTTTATGAAATTGGCATGTTCCCCATGGGGTTATTGATCCTTAATCCCTCAGCAGGGAGGGGGGATGAATAGTGAATTGCGAATCATAAAATGTACTGGTGCCTGGTCACACGAGGACACCAGTAAGAACCAGCATTTGAGGACAATGTACATCAGGGGAGCCCACATCTCACTGTGCAGCTGTAAGCTGACGGGGCGGCTGAGGCTGGCATGAGATTACTGGGAAATGAGATTCCTTTAGTTCCATTTAATGCTTACTTCAAAACAAGCGGAGCTTCTGACAGACCTTTAGGCAGCCACGGGGAGAATGTTGTATTGCTATCACAGTTTGTTTTCTCCTTGAATCTCTTCTGAGCCAGGACAATATACAAGGAAATTACACTGCCAAAAGCAACCACATTCCATATATACTTTGGAACTCTAGTGTGTAACATTCAGGGTCTTTGGCTCACCAGCACTGGGTGTAGGCAGGTGGCCCTGGATCAGTATCCCCATATTGTGTATCCAGATCCAAGAAGGGAACTATGGCGAGACTAATTTCTTGGATTCATGTGGTTTGTGCACCTCTTAGATTCTCCTCCTCCTCCTCTTCTTCCTCCTTCTCCTTTTCTTTCTCTTCTCCTCTCCTCCTCCTCTCCTCCTCCCTATTTGACTGTCTATTTGACTTTGGATTGCTAATTATTTAACCCTTTCCCATGTGCAGGACTTCATGACACAAACTGTGGTTTCGATCACAGTGGGAGATGAAATTTATTTTATCAATAAATGGAGACGGCTGGGGAGTCTTATTATATAGGGACTATGTCATTCTGTGTGGATTCTGATAAAGTGTATTATTGTTGGGCAAATATTTTAGCTTTCCTCCCTTAGGTGCTTCTGTAAGAGCACTATATAGTCTTATGCAGTTGAACTCAGAAGTGGCTATGTGACATGTGCTGACCAATGAAATAAGGGCCAAACCAATGTGTGCTACTCTGGGCAGAACTTCTGAGAGTCAAGATGATTCCCAATGTCTCTTTTCTCTCTGCCCCAGAAACTGCCAATATTTTAAGTAGAGGTTGCTCTGATAGCTGGTCTCAGAAGGAAGATGACATGAAATAGAAACATGGCCAATTTACAATAGAAATATAATGTTAGTGAAAAATCTTAGTTTCACTAACCACTGTTAGTTGCTAAGGCTGGTGTTGTTACTTCAGCATAACTTAGCCTATACTGACTAATGCATGATTATTATAAAACCAAAGTTAGAAGTCAAATGTAGGCATGCCTAGACACTTTACTTATAGGAATCAGGGTTTCTCAGGCAGGCAGGGAAGAATGAGAGAAAAGGCACACTAAAGGCAAGTCAGGCAAAACCACAATAATGTAATACCAATCTAGGGCAGATGTTAGGGTATGTTTCCTAGGTAAATTTGCTTCATTTAGACAGGAATAGGAATAGAGGTGGGCAATATTTGTTTGAGAAATATATATGTTCAAATAGACCCAGAACTTGGTATATTTGTATTTGATATTGGGGAGTGTGATGGTTAATCTGGATCACCAGGTTGAGTGGATTAAGAGACACCTAGGGTTATGTGAATTCAGATGTGTTGATGAGATGATTGGCATGTGAAACAGCAGAGAGGCGGGAAGTCCCATCCTGCCTGTGGGTGGCACTGTCCAGTAGGCTGGGGGTTCAGGTGGATACAGTGTGAAAGAAGGAGGAAGTGGAAATAAGGAAGCTTCGCTGTCTCGAAGTGAAGGTGCTTTCACCTGGGATATTGGACTTCAGTCCCCTTTACTCTTCTACTGGACTCTCACCAATGATTATCTGGTGAGTTTCCTGGCTTTTCCATCTTGGACTCAGACTGCATCATTGGCCACTCCTATTCTGAGACTATAGCTTGCAGACTGCTTGACTAGCTGCTGGTTCCTCCAGCTCCCCAGTTATAGGAGGCCACTTAGAACTGTATTGCTTCAGAGTGTAAATTTATTTGATAAATTCACTTTTATAATGTACAGATCTTGTAATTTCTGTTACTCTAGAGAACTTTGTTCAATACAGGGAGAACTTCAGAGAGTAAGTTATGAATGATCACTTCAGGAAAATAAGTGTTTAAGTCCAAAATCATAGAGAAAAAGTAGAAAATAGTCAGGTACAGTACATGGTATTGGCCCTACATGAGCTAGAGAAGGAAGGACCAGCTTGCAAGCTGCTTACATTTTCAACTCAGCTGGATATGATTGAAGAGAGTAAGAAACAATAGAAGGAATCTGAGTGCTAGAGGCATCTCCCAAATTGAAAAGAAAAAGGCATCAGAAAGATAGTTTTCTACTGCTACAGAAGGCATGTTAATGAAAGATTGGAATTTAAGAATATGATGTTTGCTTTGCTGTTTCTGACATGATAATTCCCCTATAGTAGTGGGGGTCTCAGTCTAGTGGCCTGAATTGTAAAAATCAGGTATATGGGAATATTGCTAGAGCTTTAGAATACTGTTCCCAACCACATATATTAGCAAAATGCACTTTGATTTCTCTTCAGCTCCTCTTCCAGTGGGTGTGATTTTGGCATGTGGTGTTTGTGTGGGGAAAGAAAGACTGTGATTAGTAGGGCGGGTTTGGGATCTCCTTTGCCTGGTTCTTGAACTCATAAAATGCATATAATTATATATGTTGTATACACACACACACACACACACACACACACACACACACACACACACTATAATGGTTTGGATTCAGAATGTCCCCCTAGCCCTCACAGGAACAAGATAGCAATGTTGGAAGCAGGGCTTGGTTGTTAAGGAGGGGTTCCTGAGAATTGTATAAGGTCTTTTCACTCCCTACTCTCTCTTGCTTTCAGCCTGCATGAAAAGAGAGCAGAACTTTGCTCTATCCCTCTCTCTGCTTCCCACCACCATGCCCTGAGCTATCTCCAAAAACTGTGAGAAAATTAATCATCCTTCCTCTAAATTGTGTGGTCAGTTGTTTAGGATTACATCAATAAGAATGTTGCCTGAAACAGAAATTGGTGTAAGAGGAGTGAGATCATTGCTAAATCTAAGTCTGACCATGTGTTTTGTGAGTCTTTGGAACTAGTTAGTGAGAGGAAGTTGGAAAGGCTAGAAAGGTGAACAGTAGACATTGTGCTCAGGAAATTCCAGAGGGCAAAGATTCCATAGGAGAACAGAGTAGAGGCCACATGTTACATTTTGGCAAAGAACTTATCAGCCTTTTGCCCATGTCCTGAAAGATTGCATGAGGCCAAATTTAAAGATGATGGACTGATTAAGTTGATGGAGGAAATATCAAAATAGAGAAGTATCCAAACCATTATGGATATTGACGTCTGTGTTCAGTGAATTAAACACCCAATTTTGGGAGCAGAAAGTAAAAGCAGAGAGACTTTATAGATTTACAGTTTGACCAGAAAGGCGTGTGTAAAGCTGGGATCCAGAAAGATGTTGTTGCAGAAGAAAGTAAGATGACTAAAGGGAGGTCAAATATTTTGCTTAGAAACAAAGAAAGGAACAGAGTAGTTCAAGATTTGCATAGCAAAGAAAGAAAGGAAGAAGCAGCTGCCATGGTGGAGGCAGGCCCAGTGACTGTGACTGAAAAGTGCCCAGCAGCAGTGATTAAAGAGGACTTGATGACCTTTCCTGCTGGTGGTTGATCTTGGCATTCATGTAATGCTGGTTCTGGGGGAAAAACGAGATCATGGAACCTTCCCCAGATTTCAAGGGAAGGCCTGGGAAGCCAGGCAACGATGGCAGGGGAATCCCTGCAAGCAGGCTCAAATGGGGCAATTTGTAAAACTGAGAGGGTGAAACCAAGGTTGCAAGGAAAACCCCCAAGACTTAGAGAGGCCAGAAATGTGGAACAACCTCAAGGAGAGGCTGCAAGCTGTGAGCCATGGAGACAGGCTAGAAGAGCCAGTGTGCCACCCATTGCAAGCAACCAGGCCATCGGGGTGGGACTGCCAAGGCCCTGTGGAGAGCGCATCTCATTACCATCTGCCCCAAATGCCAGAAGTGGAGCTGCAGGATTAAATGCTTGCCCTGCTGGATTTCGATACTGCTTTGGTTCCATTCCTTCTATGGCCCTATTCCTCACTTCTGAAATGCAAATGTTTACTCTGTGCCACTGTACATTGGATGTATGTGACTTGTGTTTTGTTTTTACAGGGTCTTGCAGCTAAGAGTTTACCTTGAGTCTCAGAGGAGACTTTGGACTTTGGAGCGATGCTAAAACTGTAAAGAATATGGAACTCTTGGAGATGGACTAAATGCAATTTGCATTGTAAGGTGGCTGTGAGGTCTCGGGGGCCAGGGGCAGAGTATAATGGTTTGGATTTAGAATGTCCCCCTAGCCCTCACATAAACAAGGTACCAATGTTGGAAGTGGGACTTTGTTGCTAATTAGAGGTCCCTGGGAACATTGCCTTGAAGATTATATAAGGTCTCTCCTCCCCCTGCTCTCCCTTGCTTCCGGCCTTCATGATGTAAAAACAGCACTTTGCTCTCCCTCTCTCTGCTTCCTGCTGCCATGCCCTGAGCTCTGCAGACTCAGCCTATCATGGACTGAAACTCTGAAATTTCCAAAATCTGTGAGCAAATCTTCCTCTAAGTTGTATGGTCAGTCTTTTGGATTACAGTGGTGAGAATGTTGACCAAGACACATCCTCTATATATATTATGTGTAATACATTTTATATATAATGTTCTTTTAGTTCCATTTAATACTCTGGCTTCAAAACAAGCAGATATTTTGACGGACCTGATATATTTATATATCTCAACTGATTAGAATATTGTAGGGGTGAGCAGGAGTGACTGGTGTGCCTTGAAGGCAACTTTTCTAGTAATAAGCACATAACTCGGGAGACCCAGGGTGTGGCTGGAATAAACAGGGAGCTGTTGGAGACAGTTTATACAGACAGGAGAAGAAAATAAAAGATCAAGTAGCCAGAGGGCATACTCAAGCTCTATTTGAGGCCCTGCCCAGAAATGTGGGCTAAGAAGGCACCCAGATGAAGAAGGGGGAGCAGTAGATGGGCTTCAAAAAAGGCAACATTCCTGCTTTGTGGTGAGACTTGGATAATTGATAATTTGAGGTTGAAATAGTGAGCTCTGATTTTCTTGTCCCCATGACTAATGATTTTGTACATGTACATGTATGTACTCAGAGACATGGCCACACAGAAACACACAAAACCAAAAGAGTAGCATGACAAAGATGATAGCACTGGCAATGACAAGTTAGCCAGTTGTCAGATGAAATGGATGGGGAGGGTAGATGGATGGGAAGAATTTCTTGCTGGCTCTGCTGGAGTTAAGAGATACAGCTTTGTTGGCAGAGCCCAGAGAAGAGGGAAAGCTTGGGGAACAGAATTTGTGAGGGAGAGAACAAGATGTGCTGCCCCTTGCTCTGCTTGGTCCCTGCAATTGCTGGAGGCATCCTTTTGCTTCCAAAGCTCAACACCTAAAGAACCTCCTCAGAATCTTTGAGCTGCATTATCTGCAAGAGCACAGAACCCCTGTCCCACCCCCATGGTCTTTTACCAATGAATGATGGGGGAGGCATGATTGGGAGGATAACTGCCTGCTCCCCTCTCTCAGGTCCAGGCATCTCTGAGGCTTATTTACTCTCCAGAATACTCCTGAAGGGGCAGGCTGGAGCCATCTCTCCAGGAATATGCCCAAAAAATCACTCTTGCATGCCTTCTCCCCCCTTTCCTATTTTCTCTTCCCTATTATCTACAGTTCTTTTTTTCTGAAAGCATTTCCTTAATAAATCGCTGCACTCAATTCTTATCCCAGAGTGTTCTTCTGGGGAATCTGGTCCTTGCTTCTTACTGGAGTTTGCTGAGAGACAATCTACAGGAGCCCATGCACTCAGGCAAAGTGACTTTAGACTTGAAGGAAGCAGTCCCAATCTCATAGGATTACCCAATGATGAAGCCACAGGAGGGTCCAGCTAGATACCTGAAAATCATCTAAGTGCCACATGAAAGAGCCACCACTGGGTGCCATTGGAGCCAAATGGGATAAGGGAGCTTGGAACACCTACAGCTGCAGTTGGGCACAAGGGCCAGGCAAATATAGATTAAATGAAGAGGTGTGTGATTCCCACCCAGTGTGTTAGCCCATGGAAGCAGACCTTTTTTTCTAACTAATGCTGTGCAGAGATGGGAACACCAAAGTCTGTGGAAATACAAGCAAAATCAGTAGGTGGTGAGAAGACCTTAGGATGGGAAAGAATTTGGGTGAGAAAGTTATGGGCTTTGGATGAGGTAATACTTCACCTCAATGGAATATTTACCTCAATGAGATGAAGTTTAAATCAGGAGTGATTAGAGTAGCTGCAAGTGACAAGATAACTAATCAGTTATCTACTGCTGAGAAGGACCAGGAGTTTATGAAGGGAAGTTGAATTCACTAAAAAATTATTTTATTTACTTACATTAGTTTTGTCACACACCTGGTACCACTCTCACTCCCTATTTAAAGGGTAGAAAATATCCCTTAAAATTTTAGTTAGATGTCCTTAGGATAGAAACCTGTCATATTGATCTGCAGTCTTATCTTAGAAAAATGAACATGATGATGGTACATCTGTTTTTGTTTCTAATAAGAGAGAGCAAGCTGCAAGCTGGAGATGTTAGGCACAGCCTTTTGGCTGATGCACGTAGATACACAGGAGAGAGTGGCTACAGAAGAGGGGCATGCATGGTTTCACCATGTGAAGGAAAACTGAATACAGGATCCTGAGCTCCCAGCCATAGGGCTCACCTCCACCAGCTAGGCTGTGGGACAACCTCCCTAAATTACTGTATTGGGCTTGAAACCTGAGGTAAATTCCAAATGGACACAGAGACTTTCAGGTTGGTTACCACCCTGGTTCATATGAGTAGGGACTGCAATTTCTGGGAATGAGTCTTTTCATCTTCTCATTCAACCCTGCCTCAAATCCCTGCTATTGTTCTTCAGTGCTGAGGCATACACTCTTCTGGTTGTTAGTCATTCACTGTGCCATCTCCCTGTAATGCTCCATGTGACTTTGGTGTTGACCCATTTATAGATCATGGAGTTGGTTTCCTCTTTGCTCTTATTGCCATTTCTAGACATTAGACACCACCATGTTTGGAAACAAAATAAAAGTCTGCTCCTTTGGTGCTCACAACATTGAATTTACCACACTCTTAACCTGATCTCAGGATCAACTCTTCCCATTGATGAAAGACTTTGAAACCTGGTTGCTAGCTGGGCGTGGTGTCTCACGCTTGTAATCCCAGTATTTGGGAGGCTGAGATAGGAGGATTGCAGGTTCAAAGCCAGCCTCAGCAACTTAGTGAGGCTCTCAACAACCTAATGAGACCCTGTTTCCAATTAAGAAATAAATAAATGGGCTGGAGGTGGTGCTTGGAGGTAAAATTCCTCTGGATCCAATCCCAAGTACCAAAAAAAAAAAAAAACTTCGTTGCTAATCTTCCTCTATGGTCCAAAGTCCTGCATCTCCGGTGATTTCAACACTTATTGGGACAACCCATCCAACACATTGGCTAGTCTTCTCTTTGATCACTTTGTCTCTAATACCCTTCTCCATTCTTCTCAAGCCACTCTCCTCCAAAGTCATGGTGTTGAAGAGGGGCAATAGTCCAGATCCTCTGCTCTACTTAAGTTCTGAGCCAATTAAAAGGTAGAGAAGGTGAAAGACACACAGAAATTAAATACTTACCTACTACTGATGATGCCTTAGCTGTGCAGCCAACAGTAAGCTTCCTGATCATGGGCTGTTGAATTAAGTGCTTTCACTTGGATAATAGGTACAGGCTTCAGTCAGAGGCTCAGATCACAATGCATTTCCTGGGGCAGCACAGGAGAAAAGCAAGAGGGAGCTTCTCTTGCCCAACCAAAAAATCAGATGAGCTGCTCATCTCGCAGAGTAGAAGTGAATGAAGGACACAGCGAGATGCTACCATCTGAAATGTGATGTCCAGGAGGGGATAATAAGTGATTCTTTCTGACCACAGTCTGGACCATGTCATCATCCAATCTTGATTTACTTCCAAAAATCATTAATTGAAGCATCCTACTCCCGGCTATTCGCCTTTGACTCTCATTGGAATTTATGGTCTTATGACTCTTTTGTTCATCTTTTTTTCTGTTACAGAAATTAACAGAAACACCAAAAGTAAACACATAAGTAAATGGAGACTGAATGATACACTCTTGAATGAGGACTGGATCAGAAAAGAAATAAGAGAAGAAATAAAAAAAATTCCTAGAATTAAACGAAAATAGAGAGACACGACGTACCAAAATCTATGGGACACTTTGAAGGTGGTGTTAAGAGGAAAATTTATAGCACTGAGTGCCCACATAAGAAAAACAGAAGACATCCAAATAAATAACCTAATGACACAACTCAAGACCTAGAAAAACAGGAACAGCTGAAGCCCAAAGCCAGTAGAAGACAGGAGATAACTAAAATCAGAGAAGAAATAAATGAAAGAGAGAATAAAAAAAACAGTACAAAGGATCAACAAAACAAGAAGCTGGTTCTTTGAAAAGATTAACAAGATTGACAAACCACTAGCTAACCTAACCAAAAGAAGGGTAGAATCAACCCAAATTACCAAAATCAGAAATGTAAAAGGAGATATCACTACAAATAGTGGAGAAATCCAGAGGATCATCAGAAACTACTTTGAAAACATATTCCAATAAACTGGAAAACACGGAAGAAATTGACAGATTTCTAGACACGTATTACCTACCTAAATTGAACTGAGAGGATACAGAAAACCTGAAGCAAACAATAGCAAGCACAGAAATAAAAACAGCAATAAAAAGTCTGCCATCAAAGAAAAGCCTAGGGCCAGACGGTTTTCCAGCTGAATTCTACAAAACCTTTACAGAACTAAACCCAATACTTCACAAGTTATTCTGTAAAATTGAAAGAGATGGAATTCTTCCAAATTCCTTCTATGAGGCCAGCATCACATTAGTACCAAAGCCAAATAAAGATACCTCAAGAAAAGAAAACTACAGACCAAAATCTTTGTTGAACATAGATGCAAAAATTCTAAACAAAATACTAGCCATGCGCATTCAAAATCATATTGAGAAAATTGTACAACATGACCAAGTGGGTTTCATCCCAGGAAATCAAGGCTGGTTCAATATATGCAAAACAATACATGTTATTCGCCACATAAACCGAACTAAAAACAAGAATCACATCATTTCAATAGATGCTGAAAAATCATTTGACAAAATCCAACACCCATTCATGTTAAAAACTGTACAGAAAATCGGAATAGAAGGAACATACCTCAACATCATTAAGTCAATATATAACAAACCCAAAGCCAGCATTATATTGAATGTGGGAAAACTGCGGGAATTCCCCTTGAAATCAGGAACAAGACAAGCATGTCCGCTATCACCACTCCTTTTCAATATAGTCCTCGAGACACTTGCTAGAGAAATAAGACAAGAGAAGGATATCAAAGGAATTCAAATAGGAAAAGAAGAATTCAAGTTATCTCTATCTGTAGATGATATGATCCTATATCTAGAAGACCCAAAAAACTCAACCAAAAGTCTACTAGAACTAATTAACAAATTCAGCAAAGTAGCAGGATACAAGATCAACCTAAAAAATCAGTAGCTTTCATATGTGCCAACTATGAATCCACTGAGAAAGAAATCCAGAAAACAATTCCATTTATGATAACTTCAAAACCAATCAAATACCTAGGAATTAACCTAACCAAAGATGTAAAAGACCTCTACAGTGAAAATTATAGAACACTAAAGAAAGAAATTGAAGAAGATCTTAGAAGATGGAACAATCTACCTTGCTCTTGGATAGGCAGAATAAATATTACCCAAATGGCCATTCTACCAAAAGTGATCTACAGAGTCAATGCAATCCCTACCAAAATACCAATTTCATTTTTCACAGATTTAGAAAAACCAGTCATTAATTTCATATGGAGAAACAAAAGACCCAGAATAGCCAAAGCAATTCTCAGCAATAAGAACCATGCAGGAGGCATCACAATCCCTGACTTCAAATTATACTACAGAGCTATAGTAATAAAAGCAGCATGGTATTGGCACAAAAACAGACACACAGACCAATGGAACAGAAGAGAAGATACAGAAACAAGTTCACACACTTAGAGCCAATTGATTTTTGACAAAGGTGCCAAACACATACATTGGAGAAAGGACAGTCTTTTCAACAAATGGTGTTGGGAAAACTGGTTATCTACCTGTAGAAAAATGGAACTAAATCCTTACCTCTCACCCTACACAAGAGTCAACTCGCGATGGATCAAAGAACTGGAAGTCAGACCAGAGACTGTGAAATTACTAGAGGAGGGCATAGGTTCAACACTCCAACATATAGGCACAGGTATAAACTTCCTCAACAAGACCTCCAAAGCCCAGGAAACTAAAATAAGAATTAATAGGTGGTATAGCATTAAACTAAAAAGTTTCTGCACATTAAAGGAAACCATCAAGAGTCTAAAGAGAAAATCTATGGAATAGAAGATCTTTGCCAGCTATCCCTCTGACAGAGGACTAATATCTAGGATATACAGAGAACTTAAAAGACTTTACACTTAAAAACAAATAACCCTATCAAGAAGTGGGCAACCAAACTGAATAGACACTTCATGAAAGAAGAGATACAAGTGGCTAATAGACTCATGAAAAAATGTTCATCATAATTAGCAATCAGGGAAATGCAAATCAAACTACTCTGAGATTTCATCTAACCCCAATCAGAATGGCAATCATGAAGAAGTCAAACAACAATAAATGTTGGCGAGGATGTGGGGAAGTCGGAACTCTTCTGCACTGTTGGTGGGAGTGCAAACTAGTTCAACCACTATGGAGATTAGTGTGGAGATTCCTTGGAAAACTAGGAATGGATCCAGCATATGATCCAGCTATACCACTACTGGGTATCATTCCAAAGGGACTGAATCCAGAAAACTACAGTAATATATGTATACCCATGTTCATAGCAGCACAATTCACAATAGCCAAATTATGAAACCAACCTAGGTGTCCATCAACAGATTACAAAATTATAGGAAATATACAGAATGGAATTCTACTCAGCAATAAAGAACAAGACACTATCATTTACAAGAAAATGGAAAGACCTGGAGAATATTATGTTAAGTGAGATTAGCCAATCACAGAAAGAGAAGGGTCATATGTTTTCTCTAATATGAGCAAGCTAGGGAGTAGTGGGGATACAAAAGGGACTTCGTACAATGGTGGAGAAGCCTCAGTGGAGCCAGGGAAGTGGTCTAAGGTAAAGGGAAGGGGAAGAATGAAGTTCATCAATGGAATTACTACCATCGACCATGTGTACATATGAGAATATACCGTCAATCTCAGTACTCTGTACTGGGGGGAGAGGAAGACACCAAAAGCTGTGCGCAGCTGGGCGTGGTGGCGCACGCTTGTAATCCCAGTACTTTGGGAGGCGGAGACCGGAGGATCCAGGTTTGCGGCCAGCCTCAGCTTGTGTACGTGTGCGCGCGCGTGCGCAAGCGTTCTCTCTCTCTCTCTCTCTCTCCCTCCCTGTCTCTCTCCCTCTCTCTCTCTCTCTCTACTTAGTGAGGCCCTCTGCAACTTCATGAGACCCGGTTTCAAAGTAAGGTATAAAAAATAGGGCCGGGGGCATAGCGCGGAGGTAGAACGCCCCTGCGTTGAATCCCTGGTACCGCAAAAAAAAAGAAAAAAAAAGCTGTGTGCATGTATGTTACTGTCAAATTGATGTCTATTTGTGATGTGAGACTATAATGCTCCAATAAAAGTGCATATAAAACTTTTAGAAATAAGTACTTCCAATTCTTGTGAAATTATTCTAAAAAATTGAAATGGATAGAACTCTGACAAATTCTTTTTACAAAGTTAGTATTACCTTGATACCAAAACCAAAAATACAACAAAAGAAAGTTATAGAATCATATCCCTGATGAACATAGATATACAAATTCTTGATAAAATACTAGCAAACTAAATAGAACATCAAAAATATCATATACCAGAGTCAAGTGGGATTCATCCCAGGGATACAAGAAACGTTCAACATGTGCACATTAATAAACTTGATACGTCAACAGAATGAAGGACCAGAACCATAGACCATTTCAATAGAGACAAAAGAAGCATTTAATAAGATTAACATCCCTTCATGATAAAATGCTCAACAAATTAGGTATAGGAGGAAAATACCTCAAAATACTAACAGCTTATATGCAAAGTCCAAAGTCAATATATTGAATGAGAAGAATCTGGAGGTGATCCCTCTAAGATCAGGAATAAGACAAGAATGTCTACCTTTACCACTCTTATTTAATACAGTATTGGAAATCTTAGCAAGAGCAATTTAGCAAAATAAAGAAATAAAGGGCATCTAAAATTGGAAAGGAGGAAGTTAAATCATCTATGTTTTCAGATATGATTTTATACATAGAAAAATCTAAATACTCCATCAAAAAGTTATTAGAACCTATGTATGAATTCAGTAAAGTTGAAGAATTTTGTATTCAGTAGCAATTTGATATATCATAATGAACTCTCTAAAAAGGAATTAAGAAAGCAATCCCATTCACAATAACTACAAATAATTAAAATATTTAGGAATAAATGTAATCAAGGAAGTAAAAGATCTCTACAAAGAAAGTTATAAAACACTGATGAAAGAAATTATAGAGGACATGCAGAAAGGAAAATTATCCCATGTTCATGGATCAGAAGTATTAATACTGTTAAAATAACCACATTACTGTTAGCAATCTATACATTTGATGCAATTCCTATCAACATTCAAGTGACTTCACAGATAGAGGAAAAAGAATTCTAAAATTCATCTGGAACCACAAAAGGCCCAGTAGCCAAAGCAATCTTGAGCAACAAAAACAATGCTAGAGGCATCACAACAACTAATTTCAAAATATACTGCACAGCTATAGAAACCAACTGGTATGGTACTGGCACAAAAAATGAACACATAGACCAATGGAAAAAATAGAGATCCCAGAAATTAGTCCATGATCATATACCCAACTGATTTTGACAAAGGCACCAAGAACATACAGTGGAGAAAAGACAGTCTCTTAATAGATAGTGTCGGCAAAATTGGATAAATGTATTCTGAAAAAAAATCTAGATCCCTTCCTTTCATCATACATAAAAATCAACCCAAGATTTATCAAAGGCCTAAATGTAAAACTTGAAACTATGAAATTACTACGAGAAAACATAGGAGAAACACTTCAAGACATTGTTGTAGACAATGATTTTTCAAAATAGGACCTCAAAGCCAAAGCAACAAAAGTAAAAGCAGACAAATGGGATTTTATCAAATTAAGAAATTTCTGCACAGTGAGGGAAATAAATAACAAAGAAGAGGTAGCCTATGCAATGGGAGCAAGTATTTTCAAACTACTCATCCAACAGGGGATTGATAACCAGAATATTTTTTGCATGTGGTACTGGGGATTGAACCCAGGGTTATTCCACCACTGAGCTACACCCTGAGGCCCCCACTTTTTAAAAATTTGTGACCTGCCTTATATCTAGAATATTATAAGAAACTAAAAAAGCTGAATGCTTCCAAAACAAATAATCTAATTACAAATCGGCTAAAGATCTAGACATTTCTCAAAAGAAGACATAGGATTGGCCAACAAGTATATGAAAAAATGTTCAAGTCTCACCAATTATCAGGGAAGTGCATGTCCAAACCATATTGAGATAAAATAACAAATGCTGGCAAGGATATAGAAGGAAGCAAACTTTTACACACTGTCGGTGGGAATGTAGATTAATGTAATCATTATGTAAAACAGTATGCAGATTTCTTTAAAAACTAAAAATAGAACTACCATATGATTCAGCAATTCTACAAGAAGGTATATATCCAAAGGAGGTGAAGTAATTATATCAAAAAATACTTACTCTCTCATGTTTATTGTAACATTTCACAATAGCTAAAATATGGAATTAACCCAAATGCCCATCAGTGGATGAACCGTTAAAGAAAATGTAGTATATCTATGGAGATCAGTGTGGAGATTCCTCAAAAAACTAGGAATGAAACCACCATATGCCCTAACTATACCACTCCGAGGTATCTTTCCAAAATAATTAATGTCAGAATACTATAGTGATACATGCATAGCCATGTTTATAGCAGCACAGTTCAAAATAGCCAAACTTGCACTAACCTAGGTGTCTGTCAGCAGATGAATGGATAACAAAAATGTGCTATATATACACAATAGAGTTTTACTCAGCCATAAAGAAGAAAAAACTTATGTTATTTGCAGGGAAATGAATGGAACTGGAGAATATTATGCTGAGATCAGCCAGTCTTTGAAAGTCAGAGGCTGAATTTTTTCTCTCATATGTAGAAGCTAGAGAGAAAATAGGAAACAAAAGGAATTTTGTTTATTTTTTATTTTAATTTTTTTATAATTTATTTATTTAATTTAATTTTTTGCGGTACTGGGGATTGAACCCAGGAGCATTCTACCTCCAAGCTATACCCTCTAGTCCTGTTTTTATTCTTTATTTTGAAGGCCGGGCGTGGTGGCGCATGCTTGTAATCCCAGTACTTTGGGAGGCGGAGACCTGAGGATCCAAGTTCGCGGCCAGCCTCAGCTCTCGCTCTCTCTCTCCCTGTCTCTCTCTCTCCTTAGTGAGGCCCTCAGCCTCTGAATCGACAGTGATCTCCTTGTCCTTAAATGTACTTCACATTGTCCAGACCTTATCTTACTACACAACTCAGAAGTGTTCTCGCATGTTATTATGTGCTTCCAACTTCTTGCAGTTCTTCCTGTTAAATGAATATTCCTTAGATCAATTAAATTTACTAAAGTTTATTTGAGAAAAGAAAAGCACAACAAAACATACTTCATAAATTGGGCAGTTCCCAAAACTAGAGCAGGTTCTGAAAACTCCAGCTAACAGTGTGATCAGACAGCATTCACAGAAAAATTGAAGTGACACATAGAAAACCACTGAATTTTCTACTGCTCAGCCAGTAGACCAGTCAGTTGGTTATGACTTAGTTAATTGGCTACAGGGCTCAGTTATTGTGATCAAACTCTATATTGGTGTTGGTCTGTTGGACTCAGTATAAGAGCCTAGTCCAAATAAATGGCCTCTTAGAGTGTTATTTAACAATTCTCCCCATTTTGGTCAGACTCTCACCTACTGAGAAGGTGACCGACACTTAGGACACCGGCCCCGCTCTCAGTTAACATCATCCTGGGTTTCTGGACTTCATATGTATTATTTATAGATTACAGTGTCCTCATGAGTATGCATTGTTTTATGTTCTTGTTATTCCAACTGAAGAGAGAACATTTAGCCTTCAGCAGATGACTGCATATAGACATCTAAGGCTTTTTCATTTGTAGGAAAATGAATGGAACAAGAAACTATTATGCTGAGTAGATTAGTCAGTCTCAGAAAGTCAAGGGTCAAATGTTTTCTCTCATATGTGAAAGCTAGTAGTGAACAAAAGAGACTTTAGATAGTCAAGGAGAGAGACCAGTAGAAAAGTGGAAGGGGATTAGGGGAGGGAGGTGGGGAGGAGAAAAATAAGAACTGATGAAAGAAACAGTTCACTACCAACCTCACTATTATGTACCGGGAGGGGTGGATAGCAGGGTGGGACCTGAAGAGAAACACACCACCACCTGTGTGCATGTTTTATTGTATGACTTTAAACCTCACTAATATGTATAATTACAATGCACCAATAAAAGTATTAAAAACAAAAAGGACAAGCAGCCATAGACACAAATGGCCATGGTTATATCCCAATAAAACTTTATTTACAAAAAAAGAAATTTAAGGCTTTTTCAGAGCACACAACACACCAGGGAAACTATTCTTAATGACTACTAGGAGGATAATACCAAGAATTTAGAGCATGTTCCTCAGCCAGGCTCCCCATGAACCAAACCAACCAAAGGTGAAGGATGAGAGTGAGTCAGATGAGGCAGCTTATCCATTTTAACCAAATTACCTATTCATTAATTTTTTGAAGCTGAGATTCTATGATACCTAATGTATTTGTGCACATGGAACAAAAAGTATTAGCAACTGCACAGATACCTCCTGGATAAGCTAGTAAGTAATCTGGACTCCCATAACTAGTTTAAACTCAAGCAGGGAGTGAGAACTAGTATCTAGAAGGGTCTAGGAATTCATTTCCACAAAAGGGACCACTAATATCATTTGAACAAACTGCTATGCTAAGGATTGTACTAAAATTAGCCACCGAGTGGACCAAAGATCCTGTAAGTCATATAAAGATCCAAGCATAGCATGAAAGATCTAATGCCCCATCAAGCAACCTGCAAAAGTCACTGACTATGAAAGAAATTCTAATTACCACATTATCCCACCTAACAGATGAGTCAGGCATAAGCAAAGAACAATAAAGAGGGATAAGAGTCTAATTATGATGGAGAATCTCATTCTGATTTCTCAGGAAGAGGTGACCATATCTAAGATGTCGTCTAATCCTGGGAAAGTTTCTTCCTAATTTACCTTAATATCTCCAACAGGTGTACAGTTCCAGAAGTCCAGAGTGGGTCCCTTAAGGTGTAAGATATAGACTCAAGGTTCAAGACCCTGAAACTTTACTGTAGTGTGGATGGTGGTAACTTGGTATATTCTTTTTCAGCACAAAGAATAGTCTTTGTTTAAATTTCATTTCCAGAATGCCTAGTCTTCAGTTTTTAAATTGTGGAAAGGTCTGGTTATCATCAGTTGATGCATCATGAAGAGATTCTCTTGCCTGGAAAAAATTTCCCTTGGCACAGTGGGTTACAGCCTTTCAGTATTTAGTCATACAATAATTTAGGAGATGTAGATGGTTCTATTATTAAGGATATAGGCCTCTCTGTAACTATTCAATCTATTAAACTAGCAATAGTAGCTTTGGCCAAGGTAGTATAATTGATCTTTCCAATTTAAATGTGATTTATTCTTTCAATGTTTCCAGAAGTTTGAGGATGACAGGGACAATGTCAATGACACTATGTTCAAATGTTTAACTCTTATTATAAAATAATTACAGTTGTTGGAGGTCTCTCCCAGAGATGACCAATAAGGAAAACATACTTTCCAATAACATTTTTTTTGCAGTGCTGGGAAATCAATATAGGTTGTCTTGCATGCTAATCATGTACCCTACTATGAGCTACACCTCTCCAATAACCTTTTTAACCACTATTATAACATCATTTTTTATTGTGTGAATTGTAATTTTACATCTCATTAGGGTACAGAGTGTTAGATAACAACTCTTGTTTCCCTCCCCAGTGGACAGTCATTACACCAATGTTTTCCCATAATTTGTATCATTTTATTAATTCCATGATATTATGCAATAATCTTTAAAAAAAACTCCAGTGTGCTAACTTAAAAGTGCATCCCATTATTTCCCACTGTTTCTGCAGGGATGTACTGAGCCATCTTTTCCTAACATATCCCACAAATAAACAATTTGTCCCCCAAATAAGGCTTCCTCACTGTGGCCACTGTAATTCTAAATTATTTCTTGTAAGGTTTACCCTTTCTCTAAAATAAGTACATGCATTAGGAATTCTTATACACAGCATTGGCTGAAGTTCCAAATGAGGAGTTCCAGACCCTGGACCAAGTTTAGTTTCTATCTGACCCAGGAACTACCACAAACTCTAACAAGGGCATATGATCTCTCATAGCACCTCCTCTGCAGATTCATCTCCCACTTAACAATTAAACTTGAAGCTTGTCAAGCCCGTATATGTTTTTTTTTTCTAGGCAACTACATCCAAGATCATTAGTTTTAACTGCTATGAGCTATTTATATCTGCAGTTATATCTTTGGCTTAGGCATTTCCTTTGAGCTCCACATGCACATATCCAACCACCTATTTGGTATTGTCCCTTGGATGCTTTTTCTATTTTGGGGTATGGATTGGTATTTATTTCAAAGGTACTTTAGACAACTGATGCCCAAGACCAAACCCAAGCTGCTCCTCCACAAATCTGCTGATGGTCCTCATCTCCCAGATGCCTCATGCATCTTCTACTCGCCATCTTCTCTCCCACCATGGGGCCTTTCCACTTCCTGACATAGCTGCATGAAATATTTTTCTTTTTCTTTCCTTAGATAACTCCAGACATTCTTTATACTTCAAATGTCTATTGCTCAGAGAAATCATCATGCCCTGCAAGCCTAGTTCAACTCTCTGAATTGCATCACATTTCCCCGGAGCACTTACTAAGTTTGAATGTTTGCATTTATTAATTAGTGCAATTTTGAGAAAATGTCTGGGCTCCCAATGTCTAGTCTGTCTTAACTGCCTCCCCACAGAACCATACCTGTTATTGCTCCCATGTTTTCTGTGCCTGATATATATGGAGCAGGTGCTCAATCGTACTCATTTAAGTTATGTGTGTACACTTAGAAATGAATTCACAGCTAGAATATAGTGTGACACTACTGACTCTCTATAAGATTTGAGCACAATACTTCAATACTTCCAGGACCCCCTGTGGATAACAAAATCCGTGGAAGCTCAAGTCCCTTATATAAAAGAGCATAGTATTTGCATATATCCTACATACATCCTCCCGTACACTTTAAATAATCTCTAGGTTACTTAAAATGCCTAAAACAATGTAAATGCTCTCTAGGTTACTTAAAATGCCTAAAAAATGTAAATGCTATGCAAATAGCTGTTATACATGCCAGGCATGATGGCATGCACCTATAATCCCAGTACTTCGGAGGCTGAGACAGGAGGATCACAGATTTGAGGCCAGCCTCCGCAACTTAGGAAGATTCTCAGTAACTTAGCAAGACCCTATATCACAATAAAAAATTTAAAAGAGGCTGGGGGTGTAGCTCAAAGGTAGAATGCCTCTAGGTTCAATCCCCAGTACCAATAATAGTTGTTATACTGTATTATTTAGGGACTAATGATGAGAAAATATTCCGTATGTGTTCAGTACAGATTGTCTTTTTCTGAGTATTTTTGATACATGGTTGGTTAAATCCATAGATAAGGAAGCTGCGTATACAGAGCACTAAGTGTGTATGGGGTGCTTTTTTCTATTATGGGGTATAGATTGGTTTATTTTGTGCTGCTTTTATTTTGGTGTATGGCTAATGTCAGGGGAGATGTCGACTTCAGCGGCATATTGGACACTCCAATGCACCTGGAATTGTCATAACACTTAAAAGCAGGTGCCACAGGACAAGAAGCCAGGAGTCCACCGGAAAAGAAGATTAAGAAAAATGTTCCTGAAGAGGAGCGTCAGAAGCCACCCATTGCCTGGGGGTTGAACCCAGGGGATTCTACCTTTGAGCTACACTCCCAGCCCTTTTTAATTTTTGTTTTATTGTGAAACAGGGTCTTGCTAAGTTACTGAGGATCTTCATAAGTTGCTGTATCTGGCTAAAAGCTGAAAGTTTATTATGGGATGTGGATTGCTGTGGCAATATGAAGGCAGAGAGGTGATTTGAGAAAACATTTTAATGTGAACAGGTGCTTATTTTATGTCAACTTTGGGTGAAAGTCGCTTCCTATGAGACAGGCTATCAGTGTTGTGGCGCCTGCTCTTCTGAATATGAAGGACCTCGGGAGGACCATGTGAATGTTCTGAGGTTCAACAAGCTGACTCATCTTTCTTTTCTTCGCATTCCCAAAGAATACAGGAATAACACAAAAGGATGGTCCTGGCAATGGCAACAGAGGGGAACAAAAACCAAGGTTAAGAGGCTGACAAAGTAAATACTCCAACATTGAAAAGAAAGAATAGGGACAAACCTCAGTGACAAGCAGGCAGATGACAATATTTCTATAGCATTAATTGAGACCTAGATGCTCTCCCACAGGCTTAACATATATCTACTATTTTAGTCCTCAATATAACCTTATCAAAGAAATACTATTTTTATCCTTATTTTAGAGATGAGGAAATGGGGGCAAAATGAAGCTAAATAACTGGCCCCAAATTATTAATATTGTATCATAGTTATGAAAATGTTCAATACATAGTGAATTTAAATATGGAAAAGGCAGCATATTATACCCCATAAGATTAACAACTGATAGCTAGTGGGAGAGAATCTGCGAATGGCTCCAGAATTAAGATAGACTCCATATACATATGCATATATACACCGGGGAATGAACCCAGGGTCATTCTACCTCTGAGCTACACCCCCAGCCCTTTTTATTTTTTATTTTGAAACAGGGTCTCACTAAATTGCAGAGGGCTGGCCTTGAACCTGCGATCCTCCTATTTCAGCCTCCCAAATACTGGGACTACAGGTGTGCACCACCGCTCCCAGATGAGATAGACTCTAAATGGAATAATTGCTGACTTAGACCTGGTGGAGCCACCATTATTTGTTTACAAATAGGCTTTCTCTGAATGTTTACTTATATCTTGGGTGAATCAATCAATCTATCTATCTATCATTTATCTATCATCTACCATCTATCTATCATCTATCATCTATCTATCATGTCTTAACATTCTGCAGATTTTTCAACACATTAAAAGTACAAGAAAAATCTTCCAAAATGAGATTGATGACTCATTGCTGAACCAAACATTTTAAAATTCAAATACTGGGTTAGGGTGGGATCTGGCAGCATGGAGAGACTGTGACCATAATCCCTTGATCCATCCAAATATAGATCCTTACCATTTTGCTTGCATCCAAGGACCATTTGGGTTACTATCTAGGTGTATCTCGTCATATTTGTCTAGAAATTAATCCATTTCTTTGAGGTTTTCTAATTTATTAGAGTATAAGTGTTCAAAGTAGTCCCCAATGATCCTCTAGATTTCAGTGATGACTGTTGTGTTATCTTCTTTTTCCTTGATAATTACAGAAGGCTGGTTTCCTCTTTGCAAAAAGAGAGAGCACATTTAAAAAATGGCATTACTTGTTTAGCTTGATTTACTTCTCAAGTGACAGAGATATTCAAAATGGAAGCAGTTTGAAAAGAGCCCCCAATTATAAATGTTAGTGACAACAGAAATATAGTCAGAAGATGAATTAGTGTCAGAAAGGTTGGGGACAGATGTTCAAACCCCTGGAATCAGTGAATGACAGCTGTAAGGCTTCTCTGGCAGCTCAGGAAACAGGGTCCTAGAGATCCAGATAAGAATTTCACATGAAAGTCCTGGGGGAACAGCAACAGGAATAACGTGCAGATGAGGAGCTTCTCTGAAAGTCTGCAGTCAGAGCCACCCCAGTCCCCAAGCTTCTTGTGGGTCTGAGTCAGACCATTGGTGCTAGCTCACTAGGATGATGAGCTACTGGGATGATCACCAGGGACCGTTGATGTGTGAGCAACAGCAGGACTCGCAGCACACGCTAGAGGGAGCTGTTGGGGAGCGGATTGTGAGGACCATATGCTAAGAACTGGGAGAGATTTAGGTGAATGTTGAGGATTAGTAGCCGATGACGTACATACAGAAACAACGAAGATGAGAATGGACAGAATGTCCTATCTTTAAAGAAGGAAATGTTCCCAGGGGCCATCCACTGTAAGGTTGGGATGTTCCTAGGGACATGGCCCCCCACGTCCTTCCTTGATACTGGGCCTGTCACTGGTGAGAAGTCACAGGATGTCTTAGTCAGGGACCAGCAGGGGCTGGAAAGGAGGGCCTAGACTACAAAGGAACTGCAAGTCTCAGATAGTGTGTGCTGGCCGGAGCTGGGAGAGTGAGTGTGGGACAGGATTCTCAGTGTGTTTGATGAAGGAGGCCCGGGACAGAAGATTGGATAGAGGAGAATCTGTCATTTAGTTGTGCTCTCCCAAGATACAGGGTTTAACAGCCTGGGAAGGACTCTCCCCTGGTTAGTGGGATGGCTCGAGAGCAAGGGTAGAGTGATGGCCTACGTTAAGTGATGAAAAATACCAGAACTACTGTGGCAGGCAGTGGAAGAAGGGGTTAAGGACTCAGTTCTGGGAGGGGGGCACACTGGACTGCATTTACTACCTACATCCAGGAAGCTCAATGGATGATGCTGTTCAGGGGAAGGCCTGGAAGACCTGACATTGACTGAGGTTGTGGGAAAGCATGGGCGTCGCTGAGGGTCGCAGTGGTGGCCCTTCTCTGCGGGCCATGACTGGTGGGAAGCTACCATATAGTTCTACTACAGGCCACTGATAGTGACGGGGGCCGGGCGACAAAGTTCCAGAAGAATAGAAACCAGGTCGGAAGCCTGGTGAGTTTATCACAACGGGCGGCGACTTTGATCCTCATTTATATATGGAGACGTGGATCTGAGCAGCACAAGGGTGGACATGGAGTTGGGACATTGGCCCCGCTGTGGGAGTGAGGTCAGCCCTAGGGCGATTGCCTCAGCTACAGACGGCCACCTGTCACTTCGGGGCAGCCCATATTTTATGAATGAGTTGAAGCCAGTCATTTTTATGAGTCAGAAATACAGTGGTCTGGGTATTTCTGCACAATTCATGAGAAATTGGGTGGTCCATTTCCGTTTTTTTTTTTTTTTTTTGGTTGAACCCAGGGCTGCTTTACCTCTGAGCTACATCCCAGCTCCATTTTATTTTTGGTTTTGAAACAGGGTCTTTTTAGGTTGCTGAAAGTCTCACTATGTTGCTGAGGCTGCCCTGTGATCCTCCTGTCTTAGCCTCCCAGGTACTGGGATCACAGGCGTGTGCCACCATGCCCGGCTCCATTTCTGTTTCACAGCTTCCTGTGTGGCTTGCAGAGGCAGCTGGACTTATATTGCAGCTCAGTTTCTTCCTCTGCACAATCCTGTCTTCTATCTTCCCATACTGGGTTGAATGGTGCCCCTCCTCTCTTCCCCCTTTAAGAAATGGTATGTACCTCCTCTTTGGACATATAAAGGTATATCTCCAGAATCTTGTAATTTTAACTTATTTGGACAAAGGGTCTTTACAGCTGTAATTGAGGGTGCTAGATGAAGTTATCACGGATTATCTGAGTAATATTGAATCTAGTAATAAATCCTGATAAGCATCATACAGGGATGGCTCATGCCTTGTAATCCCAGTACTTGGGAGGCTGAGACAAGAGGATCTCACATTTGAGGCCAGCCTCTGCAATTTAGCAAGACCTGCAGAAACTTAGCAAGACCCTATTTCAAAATAGAAAATAAAAAGGGCTGGTAGAATATCCCTGGGTTTAATCCCCAATACCAAAACAAAACAACCAAAAAGAGTCATGCAGGGGAGATAAATACAGGGGAAGAGCTGAAAGAGGCAAGGCACAGAATGTCTCCTAGAGCCTTTGGCGGGAGCTCAGCCCTGCCCACTCCTTGATTTTGGACGTCACGCCTCTGGATCCATGAGAGAATAAATTTTTGTGTGTGGTCTGTGGCACTTTGTTAGGGCAGCCCCAGGTTGCTAACGCACATCCTCCCACAGGTACTGACTCCCACGGCATTCTTGTGAACATCCCACACACTGGTCCCCATCTCAGCCTAGGACACGAGCGAGGAAGTGGGCCTGCCAGTCAAAGGGACTTTCCCACAAGAAGAAAACAGCTGAAAGTTTAATGTGGGCTGGAAAGATGGGACAGAACCTGGAAAAGACCTATGGTAGGTGGAATAATGACCTTCAAAATCCAAACATATGGAACTTGTGGATATGTTAGGTTACGCGGCAAAGGGGAATCAAGCTACAAATGGACCAAGGCAGTTAATCAGCTGACCTGAAGACAGGGAGATTATCCTGGTTGGTTCAATGTAACCAGGATCCTTAAGTTAGAAAAGGGAATTAGAAAAGAGAAGATGGCACGGTAAGAAGGACTCAGATTGGCACTGTGGCTCTGAGGATGGAGGAAGGGGCCATGAGCCGAGAGGTGCAGTTTTACAAGCTGGGCAAAGCAAGGAAACGATTTTCCCTGGAGCCTCCGGAAATGATCCACCCTGCTGACACCTTGATCTCAGCCCAGGGAATCTGGCCATTGGATCTACAGAAATAGGATAATAAAATCCTGTTGCCTTGAGCCACCAACTTTATGGCGATTTGTTAAGGCAGCTTTAGAAAATGAACACAAACCTCGAATGGAAAGTAAAGTTAGCCCCTCTAGACTCAATAATTGTCTCCTGCTTTTTTACCTCCCAAACTCTTTTTTTTTTTTTTTTTT